>WBMW01003003.1:118243-132879 GCA_013396635.1 Penelope pileata | reverse complement strand
TTTTTTTTTATGAATGCACATAATGCCTGGAGTGTTGGGGCCAGATAAAAGAATTAGTGGCAGCGCAGGGGGACGGAAGCACAAAGTACACCGGAGAATTAGACTGTCTATCTTTGTCTCTCCCAGCTCATCCAGGCAGCCGGGGCTCACAGCTCGTAAACAATTTAATCTTTTTGCTACAGTTAAAATACAAAGACAGCAAACCTCCTTCTTCCCAACCGGGGAGGGGGTACGATGCAGCGGGGCGGGGGGAGAAAAGAGAGAAAAGGAGGTGGTGGTTGTGAAAGGGAGAAATCAAAAAGGGCTGACACAAACTTTTCCGCCTCAGTTTAACCTCTCGCCTTCCACCATCAGCATAATTTTCCAGCCAGAAATTCAGGAGGATATTTTATCTCAGCAGCCAGCCCCACCTCCCGGCTCCTGCAGAGCTTTCCCCATCCTCTCCTCTCCGCCTCCCCCATCCCCAGCTCAGCAGCTTCCCATTGTTGGAGGCTGAGAATTCCTCCGGCTCACAGGTTAAAAAGCTAAACAGATTAACCCGTGTTGGAAGAGGGAAAATAAAAAGGATGCAATGTTTCTTCTCCCCACCCCGCAGGAACACAGATTCGGGCTCTGCAACAGAAGCACAACGTGGCAGTACTGTGGGCTTCGGCACACAGGTGAGAGGAGAGCTCTGGAGCCCAGCAAGAGGCACCCCACGAGCAGGGAGCTGCGGAGCTCCGGGGAGGGCAGCACTGGACGCTGCCAGGCACACCAGGATGGAGCACGGGGCCACGTGCCCATCCCTGCCGGGCTGCCTGCAGTGCCCACAGCACAGGCAGGGGCAGAGGGCACTGCACGTGCCAGGCGGAGGCAGTGAGCTCAAGGCCGGGCTCAACGCTGCACTAGAGGGAGACAGAGGCAAGGAGCTTTGGAGCTTTCCTGCACCAAAGCTTCAGCTGCAGACACTGAATGAAGGTGGACAAACCAGTCCCTGCAGCCTGCTGGTAACTCCTGCTCTGCAACAAGCACAACTAAGTGAGAACATCCAGAAAAACAGGGGCCACTGTTACAGACCAAGAGCCCAGAGAAAGAAACAGATAACAGTGAGGCACCTTCAGTGACAGATTTCCATCAGGACCATTTACAGCACCTCCACTCCTCCCCTGAAAGCAGACGAGGAGAAGAAAGCACCTCTGGGGACATGGTGGTCACTCCTCCATTGCCAATGTGGTCGTGTCTGTGGGGCACCTCTGAGAGGAGCAAGAACTAGGAATGGTGGTTAACAAACCAACTAACAACCAGTCCTTTCCCTCATGTATGAATCTGCATGCAGACCCCACCTCTGTCTGTCGGTCCTTCACCAATCTGCCCATCACCCATCCATATTGCTCATACATGAGTGACATTTACAGGATAATAACCCAAACCTTTAAAAATAGCCCAAGAAAGCACAGCTGAGTTACGGTGCCTGGGATGAAAATAGCACGAGGACAGCGTGCTCTTCCTGGCCACCTGAATGACATTTTCTCTGCATGCCCTATCGCCCATCGCCATCACACGTTGCTCCCTGTAGCAGCCCCTACCCTACCTACAGCATCTGCTGCCTTGGAGGTTGTGACAAAGCAACTGCTCTTGGTACCAAAGTCCCTTCAGCTTAATTTTTGTTTGGCTAAAGACAGATCATACATGTACACACACACAAACCTGAATTGAAGAGCAGAAATGTAAGGACCCTGCACAACGAAATACTATTCTCAGCTGTAGGGTGAGCTGCTGAGAGTTGCACTGCCATTTCTCCACTGAGGAATTACTGAGGGCTTTAGAAGCACCGTTTGAAACAGCCTCACACGCTGCTTCGAGGAGGGCACTCAGCCTGCTGGGTTAAGTACGTGGGCAGAGAGCAGGGTAAAGCGTGCCTCAGTGAAACCCACTGGGTGTCAACACCAAGGACCCGTTACCCAGCCATCACACGACATTAGGGGCTGCACCGGACTGACTGACGTCCCCTATGTACCATCATGGGCTGATTTAGTGAACACCTCTAAGGAGATGGAGAGTGGGACGAGCACGGGGTGCTGGGGGCCTTGTCAGAGAAGCTGAGCAGGGGCACCACGATGGGTAACGCATCGCTCTGCCCACAGCTTACATGGGGTGCCGTGCCAGGAGGGGACAGCAGTGGGTGGCACTGGTTTGTGTCACCAGAAGCTCTGGCATCCTGGGCCAGGACGGACACCCAGCCCCGCCCCTGGGGGTACCGGGGCCTCGGGCCCAATTAGCGCAAGGAGAAGGCGCTGAGAATGGAGGCAGAGGGGCGGCAGCAAGGCTGCGTGGCGAGAGGCGAGCGGAGCAGCTGTTCACACACACGGCTCTGCCTGTCTTGTCACTTCTGTGAACATTAATTCCAACACTTTTTTTCCTTTTATATATTTAGCAGAAAGGGGAAACAGTTAAATGATGTTAATATTTTTTAAATTAGGGGACAAGGAGATCCTGTTTAGGAGTCAAAGGCTGCTCTCACCCAAGGTTTTGTTTTAGAAAGGCGTGCAGAAGTTAATGAACCCAGAATAACCTTTAATTTTCAGTGTCCCCTCACTGTCTATTCACTCAGCATTCATTGCAGTGGCATTGCTCCTAATGAATGACTTGGTATTCATGCAGCTCTCTCAGTATTACTTATGTGTCTGATCTCTCCTAATGGAAAAGCTGATTGTCACTGGGAAGTTATGAGGACATATTAAAAAGATCTGATCCACAGTGAAAGTTTCTTCACTGTAAATGAAAGTGCCAGATGACGAATGCAAATAAATTTGGGGAGCTTATTGGCACTGAAGTTTAGTGCCATTCTAATTTATATCTTCACTGGGGAGCATCTGATCTCCAACTTAAATGGAACCAAAATCGTTATAGAAAATCTCCGTACTCCCTATGTCCTCCCACCAGCAACGACAGCCGCAGCCTCCCCAGCCTCCTGGTTACACCCCAGCTAACTTGTTTGTATCCACACTGAGGTGGATTCCTCACTAAGAGAGGGGTTTTGTTGTCAGTTTGTTTTTTCTTTCTAAATCAAATGATGTCAATGCTGTGCTATGCATTTACAGAGAAACCCCGTTGCATATCCCCCTCCTCCCCCTCCCAGGACCTCTCTTCACACTCGGGCCCCCCAGCACTGGCAGGAGCCGTGCACGAGGCCAGCGGTGCCGGGTCCCCAGCGGGGCAGTGACAACTCGATATCCACACCCAGCATGCCACGTTCTGCCAATTTATCACCCCGCTGCATATCCACTGCACTCGGCTCCCACATCCCTCGGTGGTCAGAGATGCTCACACTCACAGGCTGGCCGCTGGTGTAAAAAGGCACCAAGACCCCATGGCTCTCCAGGGAAAGGGGGAAGCACAAAGAAAGCGGGGCATGCACTGTGTTCCTGCACACAGAAAGGAGGCCTCCCAGATTCACTTGTAGCCTGCACGCAGTCGGCATATCCAACACAAACCTGGCAAACAAGGGACCTGGCACAGGGAGCAATTTTTCACTGATAACGGCTATATAAACCAGGAAAAGCAAAATAATTCACAATTTCTGTCCAAAGACGGCCTAGGCAAACCAAGCTACACAAACCCCTCTGAAATCTTTGCTTATGATTTGTGTATTTGAGCAGGCTTTGGTATTAAGTCTGAATTGATTGGGAAGATCAGCTCGGTCGCATCACACCAGAATACCAACAGGAGCTGCTGTTCAGCTCCACTTCCCTCCTTCCTTCTCCCTTTGTAAAATTCCCCCGGAGGTAGCAAATATCTCCTCTCCTTGCCAGCTCTCTACAGCAGCCTTTCTCTAGGATAATAACGCTAATGAAAAATGCATGCAAATTATTAGTTCTAGCAAAACAAATTTCCTTCTGAGAAAAGCGTGGAGTTAATGCGACACTCAGAGCACGATGGCAGCCAGGTCCCTGCACGGGGGCCCTGCCCGGCCGCAACCCCCCCAGCCCCCAGGCCGCCTGCCTTCGCACGGGGCACTGCTGGGCCCCAAGGCACTTGGACGTGGCTTGCCACAAGGGGTAAGAGCCCACTGCGCTTGGCTTTTTTTTAGCACAGACAAACTTTTTGTAAGCAGCACTAGTTTTATGCCGTCTGAGAATTATGCTGAGTTTAAGTTAACCCAACAAAGTCAGACTTAGTTAATTATTTGCCCCAATTCCCATTGCCATCAGTGCTTTGGCTTCCAGTTTAAAATCAAGATCACGAGGTATGGGTAGCAACACTATCAGGTTTTGTTTGGCAAACTCCAGACAATTTGTTTTTCTTCATGCACCTGCAGCTCACCTGGCAATGGGAGCTGCAACCAGCCTCCTGCTGACAGCCCTCCTCCCCTTCCAGACACTGATGCTGAGTCCCAGCAACCAGCCACGCGTGGCACGGGTGCCTGAGAACTGGCACCTTCCAAACCTCAAGCTCGTGCCTCCTGCAGCACAAAGGGACGGCACTGATGGAGGCACAGCTCAAGCTGGTGCTCGGGGTGAGTGGCTGCACCCTGTCTCACCCAGCAGGCAGGACCTGCTCCCCTGCCACAGCCTGTCCCCGTGCCCTGGCCCCAATGTTGCTGCGCACTTCAGAGGGCCAAGGAGCCCTGCAAAGCGTTGGAAGAGAGGAGCCTGGTGGCTGTGTCTGGCACCTGGGGACACGCACACGTGTGAAATGTTGCAGAGAGCTGCTGGGCAGAGCTGGCTGCGAGGCTGCTGTGGGCCCAGCGGGGCCGGCTGCGGGCTTTGTTCGAGGCAGGCAGGCAGATGGGGCGGCCGGGGTCAGCCCTGGCAGCAGGACATGCTGCTGCTTTACTCACTCCAGCGTGAAAAACGTCACGCTCCTCAGGGTTTTCTTCTTCCTCCCCTTTTTCCCTCCCTGCTGCACACAGCTGTTAATGAGACAGTTTGCTGGAGCCAGACGAATGCAGCCGGGCCCCGCTTCACTGCTGCCCAGGGGCCCAGTGCTTGGGAGCGGGCACGCAGGGCACCGTGGCACCTTCCGTGTAAACATGTGGCACGTTGGTGTGCCAAAAACTTGGTTGGTGGCCCCTATTTGTTTTTCAAAGAGCTTGTCAGGTTCGTTTACACACGTCACTGCCTGCATGTGCTTAGAGAGAAGCTCATTCTTTGTCTGCCGACCCTGCAAGCCCCAAGCAGGAAAATTCATTCTCATGTTCCAAGCATGAGCTGCAGGAAAGGCACCTGGACAGCCCGTAACATCCCCAGAACCACTGTCCACAGAGCCTGAGCAACACTGCCTCAGCTTTCAAGCAGCGTAAATGCCAGCCCTGCCCTGCCATCCATCGCTGCCTTTCCTAAAGCTGAGCTTTGTGCCAGGGCCCGAGGAGGGCAGACCTGGCTCCTGCACCCAGTCCCGTACAGCCAGGCTGTGCAAGGCCTTGCATGTGTCTAAATGCCAGCTCTGAGCTTTCTCTTTGGTTTCTACACAAAGTTTACATCCTCTGGAGTGGGAAGAAAACAAATTTAAAACTTCTGATACTTTTCTGAGGTGCTCTGAGATTTGCCAGGAAGTCAGTGCTGGAATTGTGTCAAAATTGCTACCAGGAGATGCATGGCTTTTAACCAGCTCTGAAACGCTACTTGAGTGAAGTGGAACAGAATTGAACCAAAAGGGTTTTACCTCCCCAATGTTAAGTGCATATTGAAGATTTAAGTAGCAATTAAGGTTGCTGTAGAAGATGGCAAAACAGCATGTTTATTTTCCAAAGGTAAGAAAAAAAGAAAGAAAGAGGAAAAAGAGGAAACAAACAGCAATTAGGAGAATAGACTGGGGGGAAAATATTAAATGGATGTTTCTGCACAAAAAATCCCAGGCTGACAACATTTCTGCTTTGTAAGGGGGAAATTACTGTAACGCGCTGTTTACATAGCAGAAATCAGGGGAAATTATGCTGTCACACTGACATCTGTAGGAGAAGGACAATTTTAAAATTACACTGTTCAACACCTTTAATGATTTGTAACACAAGAGGTGTGGCTACTCCTATTAAATGTGTTGCCAAATCAATAAAAGGCATAATTGGAGTTGTTAGAGCAAATTATAGCACCACCGTTATGTTGCAATACAATGTTCCCTTGTAAACTGCTATTACGGGTAAAGCTGTATTTCTCTCTTATTTGGCTGTTTTGTAATGAGTTGGCATTTTGCTCCATAATAGTTCCACTTTCTTTTATGGAGCTTTCACTTTTACTTTCCTCTTTTGTGCAGCCTATAATTTCCCTTCCCTTCCCTACCTCTCTGCCTGTTGACAACTGGTCTATACACCTTTGAAAACAGCCCTGAGGTTATAAACTATATTATTTAACATTATTTGTAATCTTTTTCAATTGGAAGTCAAGGGGGGAGGCACAACATTGGCACATTTACAATCTGAGATGTCTTCGGGCTGGGCCTTCACCTTGCTGGGAGGAGAGGGAGCTGCAGCAGGGCAGGAGCCCCGCGACGCTGCATCAACTCCCAGGTCTTGCTGCCAGCATTGCAGGTGACTGATGAGTGCTGCTTAGCGCTGCTCCAAATAACAAGGGGCTGACTAATTGTCTCTCTAGTAAGAACCAAGGCCAATATACATCAGCTCCTAGATATGCTCATCCCACCCCTGGTCTTTGTTGGGATACAGAGACAAGCATGTGCCAATTGATCCTGACACAGACAGCCCATGGCACAAGCGTGATCCCACTCGACGTGCCCGCTGCTAAGCATGGGGCCAAGCCAGCCTGCCTGCTCTCTCCTCGTTAAGGGGAAAGTGAAGCTATTATTCAGCATCCTTTGTTAGAGTAACAAAACTCCTGTGTCATCTTTTGCCACAAAAACAATTTAAAACTTCGTTAGTGTAAGACACCTGCACACGTTCAGGTCCTGGGATACAGCCCTGGACAGGCAGCTCTCTCTAAAGTCCCAGAAGCTCTGATCTTTAAAGGGAAGCTGTTAACTGATAAGAACAGCTCAGATAAACCCTTGCAAGGACTACAACACCGTTCCCCTGGTACTCACGGGAGCAATCTCTGATCCCTGCACCTCGCCTGTCAGCAGCACCGGGGCTGCTCGCAGGTAGTGCAGCGCAGCAGCTGCCTGTTGGACAGCCCCGACACCGCGGGGCTCTGCTCACCGTCGAGCTGATGGCCAAGGCAGGCGCAGTGTGACAGGTAGGGGTGTAGGCAGCTGCTATTGTGAAACTTAGCCCTGAAGTTATTTTTAGAAACTTGAAGCAAAGTCACGAAACAAGCTGCAATTAAATGTAGATGACCAGAAGAAATGGAGAGGAGGGGACTGGTGAGCTGCGTTATGACATTATTTGTGATCTGCAAACAAAACCAGGAAAAATAATTGCATTCCGATTAACTAACAGTCATTTGGAAATTACACATTCTCACCATGCCAGCGCCCGTGAAGAACAAAGGCTGGGTTTTGTCCTTCCTTTCTGATGCATCCAAACAGCACATCCACATCAGCACACACCTGACCTCCTGCCCATGGAGCTGCTGCACGGGTGGGAGCCCTGAGTCGGTGCGAGAGGTAAAGGTGCCTAAACACACATCCAGTTTGTACTACCTCCTCCAAGGAGGGTGATGCGAGGCTTATTTAGCCTCATCTAATTAACTGATTTCTAGGACACGCAAATGTAAATCTATTCGTTTCTGTGTATTGTTTTCTTTGAGCCCTGTATCAGCTTTTACTGTCCTCCCTCAGCCCAGAGCCATTATTTGCATCAAACAGGGAAAGGGAGGCAAAGGGACTCAGGAGCAATTTTTCTCAGGTGTACGTGTACACAGATGGCGCAGGTGTACTCGGGTCATGGGATCTGACCCACAGGCATACTTCCTGACAGCAGATGGAAAAAACATTGCAGCCTGTGTCACACCACTAACACAGCCTTCCCCCTGCAAACACATCTGGGCTGGGGGTGCTGCTGAGTCACGCGGTGCCACCAAGGAGAAGAGGACAAACAATTCCAGCCCAGGTGTGGGCAGAAGGAAGCCAACATGTGGTGTTGGCTCCCAGCACAGACATCTTCAGACCCACCCCAGGACTACAGAGGGACCAGAGCCGTGGCCATGCGTTTCCTGCTGGGGCAGGTACGAGCACAAGGCAGCACCTACAGAAGCAGCACGTTGAAACGTGCATTTTTCCAGAAGCTGCTGTTCTGTTCCAAGGTAAAACCCTCCTCCTACATTCATATGCAGAAAGGTGGGAGGGGGACAGCCAAAAAAGTGAGGCTTACATTCCATATCAGCACACGTGTTCATTTCCCTGGGCTTATCAGGCATAAGAATGCATTGCTCGTAGCCCCAGCGTAAAGCAGTTAATAAACAGGCTGTTAATGTGTCAGCAGACAGCAGCAGACAAGGCACACTGTCTTAGGCTCCCCCCCACCTCCTCATAATCCTAATTGCATCAAATCTAATCATTTTTATGGGATAAAAAGATCTCCATAGATGACAAAGGGTTACATTCTTAGCCCTGTTGATCCATCTAGTAAAATTAGATAAGAAATAGATTTCTAGGCAATGCATTAAAGACTATGGGGGGAGGTAGAAAGAGAAAGGGGAGATCATTTACAGCAATTCTGTGTCTCACTCTTTGGTTCAAGAAAGAAAATGTAAATGTGATGTTCGTTTGGCCACAGGCAGCTGCTTCTATCAGGCACTGCAAACTGCAGCAGGACAAAGGGGGAACTCTGGTAAAAGGAAAGGTTAATAGCAAAGCAGGGGAGGGGGGGACGCTCATCGGCATGTACGGCACGTCGCAGCCTCGACACTCGGTGATGGGTTCGAACTGGGAACTGACATGAGATATAGAAGTGCTCACTGAAAATAATTCAGAGTGACGGCCGCATTGGCCTGAAAATGGAGAAGGGCTGAATCACCAAGCACTTGGCGAATATGCAGGAGCAGGGTTGCCAACCGCTCCTGATTATTTTCAGTAATAGTCTGGATTTCACTGACCACTCCTTCCCTCCCCTCACCTGCCTGCCCCCAGCATCCTTCCAAAGTCGCCGATTTTCAGTGCCCTGGCGAAGGCGGTGTGGCTGTTTGCTTGTATTTTAACTGGAAACATATGTACAAATCACAGCGACATCTGTGATTACATAACTGAGCAATAAGACTGAGAATACTAATAGAGAAAAAAATCTAAAACACGCTCAGCCTCCATCTAACACCTTCATTTTACTAACAAATATCCTTAGAGTCAAACTGAACTGCTCGCGCAGTGGGAATGGAACCCATGGAAGAATCAAGGGCTGGTACATTGCACATGTAGAGCCACAGAGCTGTCCTACACCGTTACATACGGCTACATTAAAGGAAGGTATATAAACACATAGACACTGTAAGATGCATACACATACCTTACGCCAGGAAAATATTGTTCTTGAGCAAAAATGACTGTTTGTAGACACCCACACTAACACTGAGGTATCAAGCACCTTACGGTGCCGTGGAGGAACATAACACAGCTGAGTCTGTTCCGCAACAAAATGCAAATGCTGAGCAGTTTGAAGAGCTCTGTATTGTGTCAATTAGAATTTCAAATGATGCTCTTCTGGATTTACATGCAGGTACCTTTAGCAGAGAGCACACATCTCACTGCGTGCCCCGGGAGCGGCACCAGGGCCCTTCTGGGAGGGCAGCACAGCGGGGTGGGGGTCACCCCGTGTCCCTGCCCAGCTCAATAGCTCAGCTTGCCCCAAACAACTCTCCATGTAACTTATTCCAGGAGAACAAGGGGGACCCTGTATCACAGCAGGCTTCATTCAGGTATTAACAAGTGAAAAAGTCTCACTGGGCTCCTTGTGGGTTTTGTTTGTTCTTAAATCTGGCGTGAATACATTTGGAACAACAAAAGAGGTTAAAAATACACTAAAGCAAAAATAGATCCTTCATCCGCAGCTCGTCTGGATGGTTGGCACTGACCCTAAAATGTGAGTTAGTGGAGGAATCAAAAGCTCTAAAAGTCAGCATGCAAAGGAAAAAACAAGAACTGAGACACCCCTATGACCACCACACCACCTCCCTGCCTGCACACCCCTCTCCTCCCGGGCCCAGCAGATGTTTCCTTGTGTACTGTTAATGCAGGAGAGCAAGCCAGAGCTAAGGCAGCTTTTGGAGCACCACCTGAACATACCACAACGCCGTGCTTCTGCAGAGAGGCAACCTGTCGTGTGGCGATGCCAAAGAAAGATTTTTCTTCTAATACTGAGGATTATTTGGAAAAGGAAAGCAGTGCTAGCCTGTGAGCCAGACTGAAGAAACCAGAGCCTCCTTTCTACAGCACACTCCTCTCTAGCTGAGACCCCTCAGAGGTCCCAGACTCACGTGGACCAAACAACCTTTTCTTAAAGAATGTGGAGGTACTGGTACTAAAAGGAAAAAAAGTGTTGAGGAAGAAACTCCTGGGTGAACTTCAACACTGCAAGGTAGCATGTCTAAAAAATGCAGTTTGAAAGAAGAGCATACTTGTGAATGCAGTGTGGGACACAGGACCCCACCCGTGACTTCTCTGGGCAGGTCACTTCTCCAGGGTCTCAGCAGGGCCCCTTGGAAAGCAGGAGATGCTGGGCTGCTCCTCCCTGCCTGTCTCACCTCCACCTGCTGAATGCATGCACAAACCTGAATGTCCCAAGTCACGATGCTGGGCCTGGAACACCAAAAGCACTAAAAGCACTCCCACGAGAAGAGGTGGTGCAGGATTTCACCTGGGCTGAATGTGTTTGTAGTCATTAACTGCTGGTTTCCAAACTCACAGCCCTGCTCTGGGTGAGGTGAACGCAGCCTGAGATCAGGCACAGCTGTGGTACCCACGATGGTTTCAGCCTGTCACTAAGCTGTATGGCATGGAGCGGTATGTGCTCAGCACCCACATCCTCCTCCTCTGCTTCAACACTCATCTTCCCCTCGGCACAATCCTCTGCAGCATTTGGGGTGCGAGTTAATACAGCACTGGCTGCACTCAGCTTTTCCTTCCCCTCTTTGTCATTTTAAAGCTGCCATCGTGAGGGCCCCTTCTGAAATTATGTAAAGCTCTGCTGGTTAGATGAGGGCAACCTGCATTTATTACACCACTGTTGAAACACATACTAATTCTACATAAATCTATGGCAAGTTAATCATGCCTGCATTTCCAATCCAGTTTTATGAGGTCAGAACTGTCGGCCCAGGACTCTTCCCACAACAGAGCTACGCTGCCCTGCAGCAGCCTCCTCCTCTCCCCGGTGCCAGGACCAGCCAGCTCCCTGGGTCCTTCCCAGGGCCCTGTGGGTCTCCTCTGGCCTCACCCCACAGCACCACAGGTGCCAACAGAAGTCAGAAAGGATCTGCTGTCTGCAGCCATCTGCTATTTCAGCTGAATTTATTTATTTTACTGGTGCTGTTGTGCAATCTACAGACAGGCACAAAGCTGTGAATCCTTACAGGCTGTCAGAATAACCCCATTTTGTTCTCATCCACAGCATCTTCATACTAAATTTCTAACCAACTGGAATGCTCCATACCTGGGCCTAAGCATTAGCAGAGAAGGGAAAGACAGCCCACACACCTGAGATGAGCCACGTGGAAGCCATCACCAGAGCCTCCAACCCGCACACAGAGCGGCACATCACCATCACTTCTCCAAGGCAGAGCCATTTGGATCCAGACCTCTTTAGGAGCAGCAACATTTGCCAGGAGTTTTACTAATAAATACCTAACACCTAAACCCAGTGCTCAAGCTGGTTAACGAACACTCCTCTCTCGCTGTAAGAGATGCTCACTGCAGCACCACCTGGGGTGGTTTTGCAATACAAACCCCAGCATAAGTCTCTGTCAGCCTGCATCAGTTTTCTTCTCCATACTGAAGATCCAAACACTGGCTCAGATCCTGGTGTTGCTGCACTGTCGACCTTGCTAAGGCTTGGGGCAATGGCACAGATCTGTTTGAAGAACCAAAGCATTTCGATCCCAACTCAGGGTGGTTTTGGTGCAGACAGACAGAGAACAAACAGATTTCATGCCACATGGAATCGCTGCGAGGGAACAATTGCTGGAGGCAAAGAAAACGAGCAAAATCACAATGGTACATTGTCACTTCCCCCTTCTGTGCTTGCATGAAATTTCCAAAGATGTGGGGAACAAAAACAAGCTTTGATGTTTCAGTTGCTCTTCCCCATGGATGCAGTTACTGAAGTAGAATAAGGAAAGGTCACTCAGCCACAGTTCTGCTTCCAGTCCATTTCAGGGTTTTACCACCAACATTAACCCATAAATTCCGAAAGCATTATTTGGTGAAATAAATTTTAAAACTGTCCTATTTATACTAGACTTGGTAAAATATGTAAGGTCTTCCCGAGTATGCGTTTGGAGGTCTATTAAAACTGAGAGTTCCCTTAAGAAAATCAGGGGAGGGACAAGTGCAGAGACACACTTTGCTTTCTAACCTTCGTTTCCCAGGTGTCATTATTTTTTTAAACAGCACACAATTATCTGAGTACATTTCTTTGTTGTGAAATTAACCAAAGACAACTGAAACGCACAACAATTCCTCCAGCACACACCAAGCTGGAGGTGCTGGGTCCCCACACTGCCTGGGCTGTTACTTGGCCCCAGAGCAGCTTATCAGCCAGCTAATAACCATCTGCTTAGAGCTCGGCTCTCCATCACATTCAGTCTCCACTTCCACAAGCTGGAATTAAAAATATTGACAGAAGTAATTTCTGCCAGGCAAGAGGAGTTGAAGCTGTTACTGTATTTTTTATACATTTCTGTTAAAGTTGGTGCACCTTGTATTACCTGCCAACTCCTATTCTATTTATTTTACATTTCTGAAATATAAAATATTGAAATTAAAATATATATATATAACGCAGCACGTAATTTCTCCTGAAAAATGCAGGAGGAAGCCGGCTGAGCAGCACACAGCAGCAGCTTCACCTGCCAGGGGAGTGGGTGCAGCCCGGAGCGGGGCAGGAGGGGCCCCGGGCAGAGCGCAGCTACCTGAGCTCTGAGACACACAGGGGTGTGCAGGTGCAGCATCGCACAGGGTGGGCTGACAGCTCCTCGGGCCCTCTGGTATGTGCCAATGCCACAGCTCTGTACTCTGTCATCAGTCCAAGGGATTCTCCTGTGCCTCAGGATTCAACTCTTCCAAATGAACTCTTCCAAATTCTGGGAAAACAGACACAGGACTTCTCATTTGGGCTCATTTTTACTTCAGCCCCCCACTGTAATCCACGCCTGCACCAAAACAGCGTTTTGAAGGCTTCAGGCCTGTAGGAAAGCATCCAAAATAAACCCACATATGCTAAGTAAATCCCTGTCTTGATGACACAGGAAAGGCTGACACATGGCATCTGACGGATGAGCATCCCTTTGGTCTGGGTCCCCACAGAGGTTTGCTCTCAGGGCCCAGTACAGTTCTGATACCTAGTTTTAAAACAAAAACCCCCTGCTGAAATGGCTTTTCACCTGCTAGAATTTTGTCCTGCAGTCAGAGGAGGGGAGGGAGGAGGGAAGAAACATTTGTCCTCATTGCATGCACAGGGAGAGTCCCACAGCCGGAGCCTGGGACCATGCTCTCAGCAGGAGTAAAACCAAATGAAGCAGGAATCAGGATCCCATCACCACAGTTCCCTCCTGCACATCCAGCTCTGATTTCACATGGGCCTTTTGCTTTACACACAGCCTACCAAGTACCCAAGCTTTCTGACTGCATTTTTTGCCTAGGTATTTCTATTTTCAGAAAGGATGATCTATTTTGAGTTCAGTTATTGCATATGGGATTTCTTCTTCTCATTGCCTCCTCCGCAGACTTTCCCCTTGCAGACTTGTGTCCTCTTTTCTGCAGAAGCCCCTGGAGAAGGAGCATCCCGAGAAGGCTGCAAGCATCTCTCATTTACATAACCAACCTATCTGCCACCGAGCGGCTGGGAGGCAGGAGGGGGACCTAACAGACTTGCCATTATCTCTGCTCTTTTTGCACCTTCTTTTCAGTCTCTCTCTCTTTTTCCCCTTACCAGCTTTGCTTCCATCTATGAAAAATCAGCAAATAAAAAGTTACATTAACCCCACCCTGACCTCTCCGACATAATACACTGTGGGCTGATGGGCTGCCTTTGGAGCTTCGTTGAAAAGCTGTCATTCTTCGGCATCCCAAGTACAGCCTAGGGAGCATTTACCGGATAATTAATATATTAAATGCATGAAAAATAGTTACACAGGGCCCCCCCTCGCAGGTCCTCCCCCCCTACACACACACATACACTGCCATCTTTTTCAGGGAAAGAAGGGATGCAAAAAAGAAAGGAAAAAAGATAGATACAGCATGCGCACCATCAATATAAAAGCATCCCCTGAATAGCCATCATAAAAACTGTTCATAATTTTATAGCTTCATTCGTGCTGGAGCACCATAAAGGCAGGCCATATTTTTTACACTCAGGATGCCTCATAAAAAAAGAAAAAAAAAAGAAAAGAAAGGAAGGAAAGTTGGCACAGGAGACATGGGAGCACAGCACAGGAGCCATTGGCTCACCTGAGGACAAGTGCTCAGGAGGAAGGGGTTTGAATTTGTCATCTCTGACTTGTAAGGTTCTGAATCCTAATGAGGCCATCAGAATAATTATTGAGACTTTTTTTTTTTTT
>WBMW01003003.1:89754-114558 GCA_013396635.1 Penelope pileata | reverse complement strand
TTTTTTTTTTTTTTTTTTTACTATCCTCTGCTCCATAATTACACTGCACTGCCTGATATTTTCATGGAACATTAACCGAAGTCAGGTGACTGCCCCCTTACAGTCTACGCCTATCCGTTACCCATAAGACCCCCATGGACCTTGACATTATTAATAGTCCTATTCATTAAGTATTACTCTTGTAGAATGAGTAGCATAATATTGGCCTGGAGATAGGAACAGGCAGAAGGAATAAGTCAAATTAATTTTCCGCAGCAAACGCCCCGATTCTGTAAATGACATTCTATACTGTTAGCATTTTAAATGTGACACAAATGGCAGGAGATACAATTTGAAAGCAAAATAGTAGAAGACATGGCTCAGGGTGTAATGTGCTGCATAAAAATCCAATAACATCAGTTACATGAAGGAAGGGAATGAACCAACCCGATGGAGGGTTTTAATTTGCATTTGTTTAAGATGGCAGGTAAGGGAGCGAGGGGAGGGCTGCAGCTCCTGACCAGGGCCCCCTCCCCAGCCCCAACGATGACATACAGCAGGGCTCCGGGACCGCAGAGCACATTTGTGCCTTCCTATGGCATGGCCCAGCGTGCCACCACCGCACATGCTGGCTGAGTGCAACCGAAGGGGAAATGACAGGCAGTGCTGTCTGCGAGGCACAGTGACGATCCAGGAGAAGCTCACAAGCTCTGAACCCACAAGGACAGCTGGTCTGTGTGCTCCAGAGAGCTGCTGCGTTTCACCTGCAGCAACTCTTCCAGGAAAAGAAAGCAAGAATGAAGACCCAACAACCACCCATCCCAACTCAACCAGGTCTCCCTGGCATCAAAGCAGCCAACGCACTCTTCAGACAGAGGAAAAAGGCCAGCTCCCAGCTACAGTACCTTTCTGTATCGAGATGGGCCAAAGCACAAGCTTAACTTAAATCAAGCAAATCAGAGGCTTTTGGGGAATCCAGTTCCAGAACTAAAGGGAAAATTGGTGAGAAAACATCAACTTTCTATTAGCTCAAATCAAGCTCTCAAACCTCAAGACCCTACCACTTGCCCAAAAGATGGATGGGACTGATATTCAACACTACTTCTGAATTCTGTGCTTTCAGTCTTAAATTTTTATCATTTTAAAAAAATATTTAAATGCACCTGTTTGGGGGAGGTACAAAGATTTAGATCTCCAAGTTCAGCATTTTCATTCATTCCCTTTTTCTTGCATCTCCTTCCTTACAAAGGAGGCAGAAGAGAGACCTGATCACAGAAACAAAAATAAATGCAAAGCCTGACCTCCATTAGTTTTATTTAGGGTAAAGCACTGTACTGCAGCTTATTTATTAACAACATAAAAAGACATTGCCTAGAGAACACAGAATAAATACACATAATTTCCCCAGAAAGAGCACTGAGTTGGCTTCCTGAGGGGAAAAAACTATCACTTAATTGAAGCAAGAAATGTTCAATCCAATAATCTATAATTAGATATTTTATGGAATATGTTACCTAGATATGTTTATTTATAAAATGTTTCTATCAATAATAAATTGTTGGGAGGGGGGAGCGAGGGTCTGCTTCCTGGAGGATGGGATGATGGTTTATGACCGAGGGAATCTCGCTGGCAGTAAAGCAGGCTCTTCCTGCAGCTCGTTGCATGGCACATGGATGCTCCCTCGGCATCACCAGGTGCTCCAACCATAAAAGCAGCAGAGAGGACATCTAGAGAACACAAGTTTCTAGCCATGCTCATTGCCAGGGGATGGCAAATGCTTAAAGTCACCTGGCAACAGAGAGTTATGAAACAGGTTGTTAGGACAAGGACTGAAGACAGACAAGGACATCTGAGGAGCTGTCACTGGAGCCACGACCTATGATATTCTCAATTCAAAGCCATTAAGTTACATTAAAGACTCTTCCTTTCATATTCATGTACTCCCAGAACACAATGAACAGACCACACAGTAGATGTGAATCAATATTTGAACACTGTCCTCATCAAATCAGCAGGACTACAAAGATGAGGAAAGAATGGCTGAGTAGGAGTCCCACAAAACTTACGGAGCTGACTGACGCAGCCCCTGCACACACCTCCCAAGTGCTGTCTTTCCTGCAGACAAGTTACTTCTGTTGGTTGCAACCCTACTGCAGTTCTTATTATAAAGACTGTTTACCTTCTCCCTTTAATTTGGGCTTGTTCCACAGTATTCACTGCTCCAGTTACTTCTACAGCATGGAGAATTGTAAATTGTGTCTGAAACTAGAGTGCAGAGTAAAGCAACTGACTGAAGCACTAGAAAGAAATCCACGTTGGTAGAAGGGCCATAGCAAGTAGCTACCTCACTCATCAAGGTACCAAATATTTGGAAGGGCATACACATGTCAGAGGTGAAACACAGGAGATAATTAAAACATCCCACACAAAGTGCACTATGGCATAAAAATATCCGCGAAGAACCGTCAGTGATTTCCAAGATTGGACTTAATCAGACCTCATATCTCCTCTAGGCAGCGTTAACAATGTTAGCATGTCATGATAGTGGAACAGTCTAGAATATCTCCAATTTGCACAGATTATTCAGAGCTGGAAGATAGTAGCACATATCCATGTCCTTTTTTTTTTTTTGTTCTTAAAAAACACATTTTGAAAGTGCAGGTGTATGATGCACTGTTCACAGTCACCTGAGAACAAACAGCCTTTGAAGGGCCAGGCTGGCCACCGCAGCCATCCTGGCAGGACTCTGGTGGGCCAGGCAGTGCAGTCCTCAACGGGAGACGCAGGTACATCGCCAGTAGAGTGAGGTCAGGAGTGAGAAAATCCTCTCTGCTGGGCTCCCAGACAGGATGAACAATGGGACACCTCAAGTCACCTGTGACTTCTGTTTGAGAGTACCAAGTGGCACTCATTGGGTGCCAGGGCGAGGACACTGCTGAGTCACGCAGCAGAGTCACCAAAGAACAAACCATTGGTCCATGCCCACTGTGAAGGGCAGACAGCAAGGGGAACGTGCTAAGTGTGGGACGTGAACTAGCATGGACATAGGGAAGAAAAAGGATATTTTCCAGCCACAAACTTCTTGCCACCTTCAGAAGACCCCACCTGCAGCAATCTTCAATCCCCAGACTGTGTGGCCACCTCTGCCAGCCCCCACCACACAGAGGCCCTGCCCAGCCCTGGCACGGCCCCTCACCCTCCCACCCACCGCCAAATGAGATCTCTGCCACCTGAGATCCACCAACGGTGTTTACACTTGGCTCCCTCGCTCTGCAGCGAGCACGAAATGGGGGGAAAATTATTATAATATCACAAATGAAATTGAATGAGTAACAACATTTTCCAAGAACAGAATAAATACAGTTGGTGGCATCTTTTTTTTTTTTTTTTCCAATTTAGTATTGTTTAATATGCATTTAATCAACCCATTCAGTATTATAGAGTCTATGTACCGTGACACCCTCCTATGCCACAGAGGAAGCATTCATAGGCCATTAGGCTAAAGTAATATGTATGAGGAACCACTTTTCCCCAGGGTGTAGTAACTACTTTTGCTCCCCAGTCGTCCCCATTAAATCATTAAACCTCATGACTATGCTTTCTGAACTCTACCCTGATCTTTAAAAAGCAGAACATTAAAGGGCAACTGTCACCCTCCATTGCACAGGCCTTGTGTTTTATATATTCAAAGCATTAAGCCTTTTGTCAGTCTATACATCATAAGCACTGGAAGACTGTATGCACAAACAGGAAATGTTTATAACTGATGTCCCTTTTATAGTGGATGTGCGAATGGGCAGGATAAAAAAGCTGAGCCTTGGCTATTTTATGGAAACTGAAGCAACGTGATTTTCCCCAGCTGCTTGCAATAAAACTATCTTTGTTACTTATCTTTATGTGGCCAGTTGCAGAAGGAAACAGAAACAGTTCAGCACAGGAAGACTTGAAGGCCCAGGAGTCACAGTGGGTTGCCAACTCTGGACTTGCCAATCTCATCACACCCCAATTTACAGCAAAAGTATTAATTAAGAGAAGTGTGGTAGAAAGGACATCTGAGAGAAGGTTGGGTTGGGCTTGCACTTGTCCTACCTGAAACCCCAGACCAGCTGCTGCCTGAACACTGCTTTTGCACTGCTGGAAAAAGTCTGGTAAACATTCTCAGCTCAGCCAGAGCACCTCGAAAATGAGGTCTGAACTGCTTCGTGCCTTGCTGCTCCCATTTTGCTGTTGAGAACGCAACTAATGCTTCCTATACACATAATAGAAGCAAGGCAAATTTTTCTAATTCTGTCATTCTCTCCTGGGTTTTTAAGAAGCAGGTGCTGTAGACACACAAAGCATGAGCGAGCAGCTGCAAAAATCCCTGCATAGTCTTCAGCAGGACATTTCCCTGCACCCTGCTTTGTCTCTCCCCTGTGCAAAGCCATCAAGTTTTTAGGACTATGAGCACTCATTAGCAGGGTAGGGACTTCCAGCACTGGGCAAGGGAAGCATGAAACAGCCCCTAGAAAGGGTTTCTGAGTACAGGTATGTAGGCAGGGGCAGAGTAGAAACTCAAAAATTAGTAAATACCTTTCAAAAGCAGAGAAAGATCAAAATAAGAATCAAGGTCGGTGAGGGGCAGGGGAGGAAAATGCTTGCATGTTTGAGCCCCTGCTGTACCAGCATAATTGCACAGCTCTGTACCCTGCCTCAGCACACTCCCCCTGTGCCACGCACCCTCCTCATCCCTGGCATCTGAGGACACTTCCCAGTTACTTGCAGATCCCTTGTAAAACAACAGGGAATGTGAGGTTAACATGACTTAGAGAGCGATAGTGTAGCTTGCAAAATGTCAGAGCTTTCATCCTGTATGTTAACTTCCCAGCCAGCGGTATCAATCTGCAGCAAAACACAGTTATTTCATCATGACATTAGTTCACCTTTAAAGGCATATGGTAAAGCCTGCTTTGTGGCTTGCAGCAGATGAGCTTCCTATAATTACAATTTGAACTGTTCCACAGGCAGCTCTATAGATAGTGGATCAGTGATTAAAGTTGAAATCACAGGGTAAGTAGTTCTGTGACACCGTGAGTCACAACAATCATCAAAGACTCAACTCTCTGGTTTCTGATGAAGTGGAGATAGTGCAGTGATTCAAGTAGGGGACTGAGACTCAAGTGCTGCTACTTGGAGGCAGGAAAAGAGCAGACACATTCTTGAGGAAGATACTCAGTGCGTGCTATTGACTGGCCCCAAGCAAATCTTTAACCCTGCGTCTCGGAGAGAGCATGACTGTGCATCTCATTGCAGTGGGGCCCCCAGTGTCACACCTGAGGATCACAGGCTCCAGTTAAACATTCTTCTCACTGATTCTTCCTTTGATTTGAGGAATAATGCATGCAGGGCACAGGACTGCCGCAGCAACGCCAGGCTCGGTGACAGGCTGAGGCGTGCGTTTGTTTTTCCCTGCAGAGCTTTCTTGCTCCCTGAGTATCCCGTTGGCATGAGGCATAGAAGGGAAAAGAAATGTGCACTCACACTGTTGTACCCCTTGCTGACCCCCATCAGAAGGAAAGGCCAAACAGAAGCCAGCCTCTAGTCTAGTCTGCCAGCAAAGAAACAAACCCAGCTACCGCCTCTCCTGGAAGGTAACAGGCTAAAATATTCCCTTTCCCTATTGCATCTCCATTAAACTTTGAAGCTGATGCTGAGATAAGTTTGGCCCAGAAAAATCAGCGGGTGCAAATTCACAAGAAACAATGTAATTCCTGCAGCAAAAGGACCGATGTAGATAGGAACGGACTTCACTCTCAGCAGAGCAACAGTTCACTCGTGTACAGTAGAATGAATTACAGCCTGTGGATCTTGGCTCCCTTTCACTACAAGGCTAAAAGACTTGCTCTCTGCCAGACCCATAAGACACTGTGGAAATGCAGCTGGTGAAAAAGTTTATCATTTTTCCTCCATTTTTCAAATAGCAAAATGGGGGTGCACAAAACTTTCCAGGCACAGCCAGCTCACACCATGCCAGCCACGTGCAGCAGTGCTCAGGCCCCCCAGGCACTGCGTGCACGGTGTCCACAGGCAGGAGGGTGCTCAGGGGACTTCTACAGCAAAGCACCCAGCAGAGGACCCCACTACCCTGCAAAGTGTTGTGCTGCAAATATCAGCCAGCCAGCCCACAGTTGGTGTGCACCAGCTCAGATATTTTAAGGGAACTGCTTTCTTTACGCTTTCTTTTAAAGATGAAAGACATTTCACTTTAAAGCAGGGAGGGGGAAGGGTGGCAAGTGGATTTTCAAAGCCAACAAAGCTTCTCTCTACTCCAGGAAGATCATATCATGGCTGCTGGCCGCCTGCCACAGCTGGCTTGAGCATTAACCACGGACAGTGACTGATGGATGCCTATGGTGCCAGCTGCAGAAACCCATGCGGGAGGGTGGGAGGCTGCTGCTGCGCACAGCATGAGTGCTCCACTGGGGGAAGGAGGTCAGGAGCTGGGAAGCAATCCCAGCCCAGCCTGGGGAAGCCTGGCCTCCGTGGTGGGGCATCACAGGGACCCTTCCTCAGCCCTCAACTGGTGCCTCAGGGGAAGGCAGGAATGGGGATGCTAAGTGCTGCTCCAGGTCTGATCACCTGGAAGGAGCTGTGCCCAACTTCCAAGGCACCAGCTGATTCTCAGAATGACTCACCAGCTTGTGTCTTCTGCAGGTCATCGATAAAACTAAGACTGGGGGTAAGGGAATATCCATGCTATACACCAGCATAGGGAGATGCCAACACATACAGGTAAGAGGAAAGGAAAGAAGGTAAACAGTGCCTAGCATCTGTCTGGTACGTGACTGAACAGATGTGGGTCAGCATCCTCCACCAGTTTTCAAGGAAATCCTGGCCATGCCTGAGCCTTGCCTTGGCAAGGCAGCATCACACAGGATCTGAGACCATCCAACACAGACCAAAAGCAAAGTCTGTAGTGCAGGAATTTGAGCTCCTGATTCCATGAGGTTTGCTCCCACATGCATGGTGCTCACTTTCTGAGGATAAACTGAGACAAATACTTTAATTTGTCTGGGAAAATGACAAAGACTCACTGCACAAAATTTTGGAGCAAATATTCACAGGATCAAATATTCAAAATCACAGCCCCATCTATTTGCTTAAGGAGCGGAGGAAAGAGCTCTTCCCCTTGCTGTCACCACAGAGTTTCTCAGCAGGTTTGGGTGTTCTGCAGGAGACTCACAACCCAGAGGCCTGGCTGGATGCTGACACCCAGACAAACTGCCAGAACGTGCTGCCTCCAGCATCGGGCAGGGAGGGGTTAAGGCGGGGTGCCTGCAGCAGGAGCACACCAAGGTCCTTCCCAAGGCTGCGGGAACAATGCTGCTATCAGTCTATATTTGGCCTTTGCCCTTGGATCATTTATGACTTATTCTCCACCTCTGATGACCACAGCAGCAAGCTTTCAATCTCTTGCTCCCTAGCCTGAAGCAAGAGCTCTCCCCTCCCCCTTTTAAAAACCACACCATTTGCAATTAAAAGCAACTGCCAGGAGGAGGTTTCAAGAAAGTCTTCCCTCACCCATTTGCACCCTTCACCTTGCGAAGACCAGGCTGTGGCTCCATGTCTCGCAGGGATGTGGAGGTGGTGCTGTGCAATGAGAAGGGGGAGCAGGGAAACAGACATCTGGCTGGCCTACAGCAAGTCTATGCTTAAAGCTTAGAGAAGGTTGAAAGCAAACAAACATGGGTGACCTTTTACTTCAGCCTGTGCAGTAAGAAGGCATACTGCTGAGATCCAAAACAAGCCTCACTACCACCTGGACTGCTGTCCCCAACACCTGGCCCTTACGAGCTGCCCCATGGCACTGCACCACTGTGCAGCACCACACGCTGACGCTGCTCTGCTGGCCCCAGCAGCATCCCCCCCATGCAGCATCACCAGCAGGTTCCAAGGTTCAACCCAGCCCGTATCAGTGTGAAGAGCTGCCCATTGCCCACCTCCAAGTTCACAAAAGAAGTGATGGAGCTGCCAGTAACACAGTGCAGCAGGAGATAAAGGAGAGGGTGTACTTCCTTGCAATTAACCAGTTCTTCAAAGGCAAAAGAGTTCGCTGCAGGTGCAACCCTGCACCCTTGAACAGGGATGTCTGCAGTCACCACAGGCTGATAACTCTGCCACTTCCCTTTAAAGCAGACCCCACCAGACTCCGATGCTGCTCGGATGTAACAACCCACACATGGAACTAGAGGCTGCCGAGATTGTAACACTCTGGAGAGAACGTATTTGTTCTCCTGGGATGCGTTCTCTTAACACCATACTTTATTTCATAGCCAAAAAAATTCCGTATTAACGAAGTCCTCTCCAACAGCTTCTAATCCTGGCTGGCCAAAACCAAAGCAAGCACCGTTTCTCTCCCTAAAAAGCCAGATTTTCAGGAACATAAGCCAAGGACAAGTTTCTCCTCTTTAAAGGTCCAACCCTGCTCAACCTCACAAACTCAACCTAAATTCAGTTAAATCCATAAGGGCTGANGGGGGGGAGGGGGGCAAGAAACAGATGCAATTAATCTAAGGTACTTGATAATGCCTCATAACAGGCACTGTTTTTAGAAATAAATCAGTGAGCTTACATAAAGGAGCAACAGTGAGATGCCTCTTTAATCTCTATATCTGGGCAGGAGAGAGGAGGAAGGCAGGCTGCAGGGGGGCCGCAGCCAGGCCCTTTGCTTCCCCAGCCAGAGATCAACGCATGCACTGCAACAGCACTCAGCTCCTCCTCTTCCCTTCTCTCACACTTGCATACTCCTTGCAGTTGCTGCTCATTTGAGAATTACTGCTCTGTAAACACGAGAGGGCTTGCAGGATTGTTCCAGCTTTACATATTTCTAGGCAGTATTTTTCCCTCTCAAAGTCTTATCTCCTCCAGCTCAGAACACTGGAAGTTGCAATATAAAATTTGTTTTTTCCCCCCACAAGATAAAAAATACTGCTACTGTTTTCTGCTGCCTTTTTTTTTTTTTTTTTTTTTTAAAAGCCAGTTCCTCCAGCTTTAACTGGCTAATTTTCCTGCAGAAACAGTACATTTCTTTTATGTGTTAATTTTTCTTCCTCTATTTGCACTTCACAGCATGCAATGACATGAAGAACAAGCCTTTCCCACTTTCTTCTGAGATGACAAATATCCCCGGTGCAGAAGACCCTAATGCATCTGTGAATTCAGCTATATTTGGCATTTTGCAGGAAGATGCTTTTTCTAACGATGCAATTTTCACTAACATAATTCAATTCATCTTGTATTAGCCTTTTTCATATAGAATTATCAGGGAAGCATCTTGTTTGGGTGTCTCATAAAGAGCTTTTCATCCAAATTGTGACATATGATTCCCAACAACAGGCTGGTCAGCCCGGCTCTTGCATGTTTTGTTGCATAAACTGAAGATGTGCAGTTTGGAAAGAGGTGGCTTGTTCTAAAATGCCCATCTAGAAAGTCATTTGTTTTCATCAGAGCTGCTCAAGTGAAACTCATGGAAAATTCCCAGGCAACAAGAGGGTTGGTTCCTGCCTGCAACATCACAGAAAGAGGGTCCCAGCTGGAATGGCACGGCCACAAAAATTGCAAGTCAAGGTGAAAAGAGAGGCCTGAAGTCTGGAAAGTGACAGCAAAATCTCACAAACCACTTTAACCCCGGCCCACTGTAAACAATTTCACCAGATGTGTGATTCACCCTTTTGTTAGAGGATTGCTCCTATCTGCAGATTCCCATGCTGCACGCTCAGCCCACTCAGCAAAAGATCTCAATTCAGAAGTTCATAACAAATAACCCCATAATTAACCTCATCCCCCAAATCTCAGATCCACTTTCAAAATACGACATCTGCCCCCTCCTGTCAGTTCAGAAAAATAATACCCAGAGCTTCAGCACAAGTCTTGATCTGCAGGCTTTTCTTCCCCCCTCCCTCATCTGTCTCCTGCTTGTTTGAGCCAAAGGTTCCCCAGCTGGGCATGCCCAAACCCTCATTACCTTGAATACCAGGGGGAATGCTGCCCATGGCCCCTCTGTACTGGGATTCTTTCTCCCCACAAAGCCATCCCACCAGCGGGCAGCTGTCTGGCAGGGCAGCACACCATAGGGCTCTGCCACCTTTTCATTTTCCCTCACTCCCTCAGCACCCCACCCACCCCGTGCTGGGGCAGGAGGCTTTTGGCAACCGAAGTGTGAAGTCAGCCTCGCTTCCCCATGTCATGGTTTGCTGAGTATTAACATTCGCCTTCGCTTGCGTCCCCCCTCCCAGCCACTGATAACTGTTAATTTTGTCACATCAGCCACTTCTGTAGATTTAACTTTGCTCTCCTGCTCTAGCCATTGTAGCGCGGTAATAAATCAGGAGTCTGGTGGCTTCACGTGGAACGCAAAGGCCTTTATGGAGCATGTGAAGATGGGAGTCTCTACATTTTTAAGTAGGACTTTCTGACATTCATGAGGGGTAATAAAAAAATTTACATTTTGACTTTCAGGAAGAAAATGTGGTGGTGGTGGAAAAATGCCATTCTTCTAGCTTGCTCAGGATGTGTGACATGCCTCAGAGCTCACAGAGAAGGTCATATTGGACTTCTGAGCCATCATCTCAGCTCTGCCAGGCAAAAAATGGTTTGCAACTTTCCCCGAGGATGCTGAGAGCAGACCCTGCAGGCAATGCCAGATTTAACTAGCTCTTCCTGATACATCTCGCTTTGTAAGTTATACATCCCAGAACGGGGGAAAAAAGCACAGACCTTGCACTCCAAGGCAAAGCCCTCTCACACAAAGGCCTATCCCACGGGACCCCAAGCTTGCTGCCATTCTTGTCACACATGGAACACCTCCCGACGACGCAGGACAAAGCGTTCCTGTACCAGCTCCAGCAGCACCAGGGCCCAGAGCTGGCATATGCCTGTGCATTAGCCACAAGGCAGCATTTGCTTTAACTTCCTCCTAGGATCCATGTCACTCTTGGCATCCCAAAGGGCACATGATTCCCCACATTACAGCAGCCTAAGGGTGCAGGGCCTGCACACAGATGGCAGCAAAACCCTTAAGCGCGCCAGTGGCACAGGGGAACAGAACCGGCACAGACGGACAGACAACTTCTATTTGCGATGCTTGGAGAGCGCTTCAGTGAAGGGAAGAAAATAACACAGCAGAAGCCTCTCCCCAGTCACCAGCTCGTGTAAAATGGGGCAGCTGGTTCCTTGTTCCCGCTAAAAGGAGTCTAAATGTGTGTTCAGGTGCAGCGCAGCGAGCGCGCTGGGACTGGCTGCACAAACGCTCCCCACAGCGAGGGCTGGCAGCCGCCAGCACGGCACGGCCGGGCGCTGCCGAGGTGCCAGGAGAGCCGTCACGAGGCAGGAGATGGCCCGGCAGGGAGGGCAGGGGCTGGAGCAGGCTGGGACAAACGTGTGCCTGGCTAAAACCCTCCCCTCTGCAGCGTCTTTTGGGGAGGCTCTCCCACAAAAGGAAGCCTGCCTTTCAGAAATCGCAGCAGATGATCCAAAGCCAGCATTTTCCACAGATTATCTCTTCCTGTCGTTTCCCTTCTGGCCCCGGCTTGCAGCCTCCCAAATGCCAAGGGTCCTTGTGGCGTGCACAGGCAATCTGTCCCTTAATGAACTCTGCCAGCTCACGCTAAAGACGCAGAGCGCACCTCGGAGCGAGGCAGGGGAAAAGAGGCAGCAGCCTCCTTTTGCCCTGTGGATGTTAACCTCACATGCATATTATTTCCCACCATAATCCTACTGTTTTTAATTAGTGCACCGCAAAATGAAGAAGCACCACATCTCCAGGGGAAAAGGAGGAGGGAGGTGGGAAGAGAAAAAAAAAATATATAAAAATCTGTGAGCACAGAGGATTCTGTCCAACTTTTCCAAAAGCTTAATAGATTTTTAAATGGGGTTATTAACACCACCTATGAATTATTTTAGGGACCTAATTATAAAAAACAAAACCCAGTTAATTAGGTTTCCTGAACTTGCCTTGACACAGGTGAAACAAGATCTCTAAATGCAAGAGGATTGAAAAACGAATCACTTCAAACAAAGAATCAATGAGTATTATTGCAGAACCGATTGAACCATTACTTCTTTAATTGTCGGCACCCCGCTTCCTCCACTTAACAGCCGGAAGGAGCGGCAGCCACTTCGCCTCCTCCGGTACCGGCAGCCGCCCCGGCCCCAGGCGCGCTCCGGTCCCTCCCCCGCCGGCAGCGGGGCCCGAGCGGGCGGCGCCGAGGGGCGGCAGCGCCCCCTGTCGCTGCGGGCCCGGCTCTGCGCGCACTGCCGGGGCCGAGCGAGCAGCCCCGAGCGGCAGCGGGCGCAAACCCAGCGTGCAAAGCCACCCCTGCTCCACGCACCGCAGCGGGCGTTCCCTCGGCTCCCCGCCACGCACAGGTGTGACGCGGTTCGGGCTCCATGAGGACACGGGCTGTGGAGCCTTACCGGAAAGAAGCTCCTTACCAGTAGCCTCAATAGAAAAACAACAGAAAATTCTGTGGCTGTGCTGGTGCTGGATGGGCAGCAAAGGGGTGCGGGTGCTGCCCCCCAGCCAGGCCCTCTGCTCAGGACAAATAACAGCAAAATGCTATCAAACGAGCCAATAAATGCTCAAAAGACAGAGGCAATCTTTTCTATTGGCAGCTATTGCTGCAAAATGGACTTGGCAATTTTTGGAGTATAAACACAGCTTGAGAATGAAGGTAATAAAAGAATGGAATGCAGTTTTCTTTATGTTAAAATATCCCATTTTAGCATGTAGGAGCTAACATTTCTCTGCTCAAAACACAGAATGGACAGTGGGAAAGTAGCCTGCATGGGGCACTTGTTAATACTGGCAAGTAATGTGAGCTTGGGAGAGCAGGCAGCAAAACCCAGGATCTGCCGAGGTGAGCATCTGAGATGATCATTGCTCACAGACATTTTATCCTTACATAGCACCTTTCATCTTAATTGACTTTAGCACATGTGCTGGATACAGAAGTATCATCTTTCCTTGATATTAACAAATGCTACAAAAGGAGATGAGACAAAAGAAGACGACAAATGAAATAACCCCTCGACAGTGGAAGAAAATACACAAGCGGTGTATGTTGTATAAAAAAAAGTAAAATGGGGGGAAGAGCTTGTGCTTCTTTTACCCAGATATGCAGACTGAAAACATCTTCAAGGCAAAAAAAAAAAAGCAAACTACACAGTCATTCCAGTCTCACCAACAGATCATTCAAACATTCCGCTTGATGCCAAAGGAATAAACAAGCTGGAAATTGGGAAGCTTGCTCTGGCAGCAGGGAAGCCCCATCTCTGCCTGACCCCCAGCCTACAGAGCCTGTGGGAATGGGCTCCCAAGAGGCTCCAGAGCCCCGGCAGCGGCACTAAGCAGTGGGTATTGCATGTTTGAGAGCCTCCCTTCTCTCCAGCCTTCAAGAACATCACTGAAACCCTTACACAGCAACTCAGGAAAGAGAAGTCAAAATACTGTGCTAACAATTGCTCCTATGTCATCCACAGAAGGTTAAAAGTTTTTTTCCTAAAATAGCTACATTTTAAAGTCTTGCAAGATGACATACATCCCTAGAATCATACTTCATATGTTAAGTGCTGATAGCCAGATACCAGACCAGAAGGCGTTGTATTTGGTCCTTAAAAACAAAAATTATTTAAAAAAAAAAAAAAAAAAAGACCTCTTCTACCATGTACCATTTTCCTCATATGAAACATCCTGCTTTTGACCACCTGATTTAAAAGTGTTTCAAGACAGCTACGTCTTTAGCAGACCATATGATTTTACAATTATTAGAGCACAATTAGATAAGAATCAGCTATTAATAATTTTGACATTAAACTTTCCAGAATAATGATTTCATACAACAACAAAACACCTGAAACCAAAGGGATTGCTAGTGGACACTCAGATTTATAAATTCAACATTTGTGCNGGGCACAGGACTGCACGGGAGCAGCAATGTTGTGCACTCCCCTGCAGTGAAGCACTGCAGTGCTGCTGCACGGTGTTTGTATTGTTCAGTGCTGATTAGGAGTGGCAGCAGAAACAGGAGCAGAGGTTGTTTGTGTATGAGCTTATTTCCACTAGTGTTGGGCAAAAACAAAAACACCCTTCACCAGTGATGTTATTAAGCTCTTGTCAACGTACAAGCGCTTCCCCGCGAGTGCTGCTGCACCTTTGTGTACTTTAAGAAGAGGTGGAGGAATCATTCCAAACTGGCAGCCCAGCACGACAGGCTGCATGTACCCTGCCTTCCCATTCTTTACCATGCCAATTAATTTGAACCCGACTGTCACCTTGACACCCATCGGAGACTCTCAGATCCAGAAATAAACTGATCAAATATGCAATAAGCGGTCAAGCAGTGTCCCCCACAGGCAAAGAGAGATTGGACTGTTTGTAAGCGATGCTGAGCAGCCAGGATGCTCTCTCCTTTCTCAGATCTGAGAGGGGATTCTCTTCACCTTCACAATGTAACAATAACTGAATTTAGCTTAAGAAAACACACTACATTAAGTAAGAGACCTAATGGTAGTATACTTGTCCATTTTTTAAATTAAATGATGTTCATTAAAGGAACATCACCTCCCTATAATTAATTTTGCTTTGAGAAGGAAAGGAAAAAAGCTACAGACAATTAATGTACCATGCAAGCTCTGGTAGCTGCTCCATATATTTTCTCGCTATGACCACCCCTCCTCCGTAACAACATCACTGCTCATCTTTCCCTTCTGAATGCAAGGGCTGAGTTTTTGGCAGGGAAGCAGCACAAAACCACGCAGCAGACCCCAGCTGCTTCCCCCAGCCTTCTCAGGGTACAGCATTCCAACAGAGTTACACATTCACATATTGATATCTGCACTCATGTTCTCCACTCCCCAAACTTACTGAAAGCCAAGAAAACACGTCACTCCTGAAGATACTCCAACAATGAAACCAATGGGACAGTGACGAGTCTTCACAACTAACATTCCTCCTGCACTGAGATGAGCAAAAGTATTTGGGTTGCAATGGTTGCAGGCCAGGTGGCAGGAACAAGGGTGTGTTTGGTTTGGCTTTGTCATTGTGTGCATTTTTCTGAAGATCCAAACCTGACAGAAAGAGCACATGGCTGATGAGCCAAAAATGGGAAGGGAATCACAAACAAAATGAGATTATTCTTCAGCTGTGAATCAGTAGATAGCACTTCCTACAGGCCAGCATGCACAAGACAGTGACACATGTAAGGTCGCAGAGTGATAAAATCAATAACTCCCCAAGCAGGGAAGAAGAGGCTAGTGGTTTCAGCAAATGACACAAATTAGCCCTCTCTCCACAGCTGTACACAGCTCTTTTGGAAGTCTTCAAGAACGAAGCCCTCCTCACCCCAGGAAGGTAAGAGAATCCATCTCTGTGCCTCTGCCCCTCCCTATATAAAAGCAGGGATAAGGATGCCGCTCAGAGGTGTTTACTTATTTTTATCAAATGGCAAATCGATTGCAGCTGTTGGATAAAAGCACTGTCATTTTGTAAACTGCACAGAAGAATTTTGCCAACAGCTTCAAATAAGCCCAATTTGATTAAACTAACAAACTTGTCTGGAAACACCTATAGAATTTGCCACTGTTTTACTAACCCAAACCTCTACTTGTCCTCTAAGCACATAGGTGTTACCTAGCAAGTATAGGCTTGACTTGAGTGATTAAATGAAATCACATTAAAAAAAAAAACAAACACCAAAAAACACTTTTGGCTAAACTGGCATTACACCATGAAAACCAGGACCAAGGCTGCAAAGCTCAGAGCCCTTTGTCACAAAACCCCCCAGTTCCTAGAGCCCAACCGTGAGCACAGAGGACTCCCTTCAGGTGAGAAGCAGGAAGCCATCCTCCTCCCACAGAGCTGAAGCTCTCACACAGACATGTTACCCACGCTGAGTTCAGAGCCAGCTGGCATCTTTCACATTTTTCTACATCACACCATATTGCCAGCACAACAGCCCACAGCTTAACTTGAGGTTGGCAGGCAGAGTAACAGCTCTGCCTCTTCTGCATGAAATTTTTCCTTCCCTCTGCATACTAGGAAGAGGCAGTTTCATTTCTTTTAATGATTCAGCACAACTCAGGCCAGTTTCTCAGACTCTAAGACCTCACTGGAGCCTGGAGAGTGTTCCCCCTGACAGACCAGGCCCTTCCCTCCCAAGAACGATGCTGAAGAGCTAATCCTTCTTCACACACATCAAAACAGGCCTTTTGGATGGCAGCATTTTTGAAAAACTGTTTGTGTAATGTATGAAGACTAACTTGGATTCATGAATATTTGATTTAATATACATTTATTTCCCCTAAAGGAAGATACATTTTATTTAATACTGATTGCAGTTCTTATTACCTTCCTAAACCCAGCACACCACTCAGCATTCCAATTACGCCAGCACACTATAGTTATGGCTGAGAAAGCACTTCCATTATAAGCTTCTGTTTTTAGACACTTGTAAAACTCCCACCATTACATACTCTTCCCCCAGCCCCTCCACAAAACAGCCCTTTTAGCTTCAGATGCTCAAGCTGCTTCTTAGCAAAGACAGTGAGACTTAAACCTGGCCAAATCAGACCCCCCCGTTCACAGATTTAAATACATGACCAAGCACAGGTATTTGTCAACAGAAGAAAGTATAAAATACATCATTCAGAAATTAAATCAAAGAAAAATTAAAACCTCACTGCTAAGTTTACATTGTGATAGCTTCTTGAAATGATTTTAAATCTGTATCAACTTTAATTCAACCATGCAACGCCACGTGGAACAAGTAACCCTACCTACCACAATGCAAAAATCCCTAAATCCCCTGTGGGTGCTGATACTTGTAGGAGATCTTGGACATGGATATGAAGAATGCATTTTAAAGACTTGCTTTTACTGAGTGTGATTTGGGTTTGTTTTTTTTTTCACTTGTTTCAAATATTTAAGCAAATCTGCATCACTACAAGAAATACTGTAGAGCAATGCTGAAACAGTTCGGCCTCCCACCCCATTCCTCTGTTTTCAGTCTCTTTTATTTTGCATTTTCTTTCAGCATTATCCAATAACGTTTTATCATTGCGGTTGTGTGTTTTCATGTACCATTTGTTTCCAGGCAATAGTCATTTCAATAGCCTTTTAGGCAAAGGCCTGGCCACTGGTCACCATCCAGGCAGTGACAGGAGTGGGAGGACAGCAGTCTTTATACCCAAGCAGACCAGCACTGCTCCAGCAGAAGGTTTTCCCATCATCTGAAGGGAAGCTTCGCATAAGCTATCACTGCCAAGTGAACCCAGAGGGCAGCCCCAGCTGGTCTGAGCCCAGCCACATACCCTGTCCTACAGGGTTCTGGCCTGTAACTTCAGGGCAAACTTGTACAGAAGAAACAGAAGCCAAACAGCTCATGTTTTTCCCCACAGTGTTCATGTGTGTTGAAGAAATCCCTCCTCGCTTAGGAGATCAATTGCATTTATGGAGCAGAGTTACTGCTAAAGAAGAGGCAACACTTCTCCAGGGGCATTTTGCTTAGAAGTCTTTATGTCCCTAGGTGGAATGTTCAGCATCCAGACTCACACAGTGGCCTTCTAGGATCACCTGGCTGATTTAGGACAGCTGTGGACTCAAGAGAAAAATACTTCCTACCTGTTATCTTCATGACTGCAGTCAATCTCAGCAGCCAACATTTGGAAGAGTTGGTTGGCTAGTTTTACAGCTTAAATGGTGCTAAAAAGAAATAGCATAGGTCGTTCTACTTCCTTCCACCCAAAGCGTTACAAAGCACTTTATAATGTATCCACCAGTTCAGGCTTCCAGGAGTCTCTTCATCAGCAGCTGAAATGCAGCCTTGGCTGAGGTGACAAACAGCCACTCACACATTTCGAACGGAATACTCAAAACGCTACTCATCCAAGAGAGATGCCTACATGCATTTGGACAGGAGAAAAGCACTTACTGTTATTAAATTCTGACCAATGCAGTGAATAAAATACAACCGACCATCCCAGCAAAGCATGCCAAGGGATTGTCCAAGGCCCACAACCATTGAGAAGCCACATTCTGCACCAGCTGCTGCCACGTGGGCGGGGTGGGGGCCGAGATGAACAGGAAGGCTGATGGCTTCTACTAAAGCTCAGGAAATGCTGATTCCATAGAAGTCTCCAGAATAATCTAATTGGTTCAATTGTTTAAGTCATTCCATATCTGCAGCAATCTATTGTCCTTGGACAACCAGCTCTTGCTGCATGTGTTCTGCTGCACCTCTCCTCTATACAAACGTATATCCCATACTATGTTCAAGATTAGGTAAGTGGTGCACTGCTTTGTGCTGCAATGTCTTACTGATTCAAGCTAAGATATATCAAAGAAAAACAAACACTGACCAAAGGGGAAAAAAGGGAAGAAAAAGAGCAGCAATTCCTTTTGAGGCTTCATTGCTGTCCTCCAGTAAATACATTTCACAGTATTATGATCTGACTACATTTAGATGACAGAAGGGTTGGGACAAAATATGCAATATAGACAAAATACGCAACCTGGTTCTTCAATCAGTTTTGGTACAAAGGGCACAGGAAGCTCAGGAAAAAGTCACCTGCATGACATCATAACAGAATTAGGCCCCATTCAGAACCGCTGATCCTCCTGCTGTAGGAAAACAATGACAGGGAAAAAGGTCCTTGGCCTGAGGAGCTCACAATTTAAACGACAACAAAGCATACATCTGCCAAAGGCACTGCTAGGTGAGGATGATGGAGGGCCCAGCTGCCAAGCTGGGAGCAGCCCGTACCCACCATGCAGCATGGGGCTAGCAGCTTTGAGCCTCCAGCCTCCTCCAGGGTCAGCCTGACTCAGCACACGCGCTGGCAGCAGCAGTTTTGCTTCCCCAGCGTCTCCCCCATAGCACATTGCTCCTCTCTTTAATGCTCATTATATTCCAGGCAGACCTGAGCCAGCAGAACAGCACATATTTACCTAACAAAAACCTGCAGCATCACACCCGTCCCAGCGTGAATTCTGGCTATAAGCAGCAGACAGATAAACCTCTCCTGCTCTCTCATCCCTAAGCTGGTGTTTTGGACACCTCCTCTCAAAGGAATTGAAGCGTGCCGGCCAAGATTTTGCTCAATAGACAAGCACAAGCCCTTTGCACTTGCACAGTGCCTTTTATCCTAGTACTTCATAGTGCTTCAAGAAACATAGATCAAACCTCCTCTGCCCCTCTCCTGGAGAGCCACAAATCTCTCAATTTTACAGACTAGAGGACCAAAGCATGGAGGGATTTAAGGCTAAATCCTGTGAGCTTCAAGCAACTGAGCCCATCTCCCCCACCCAGACCCCCAGTGCAAAGTGTCCCCTTGTCAGCTACCACAGTGGTGAGCATGGGACAGCTTCAGCAGCACCCATGCACCGGGCACACGGTCATCAGCACCCAGCCTTGAGTGGCCTGTCCATCACTGAACCAACTGGCAGCACTTCTGATAATGTGAAACCCTCACCTGGAAAAGAGGAGTGGGAGCAGAGAAGTGGTTTGTCACACAGTGCCAAAAGCTGGCCTCCTCCTTGTGTTAAAGCCTCCTTCCCATAAGCTGTAAGGGTATGGCTGCAAGGTGAGCAGGTGCACTGTGACAGGACAACAGACCTGTAAGTCCCAAAGTCCACGTGAAAAAATGAAGAGCAACTGCCCAGCAGTGTGAACAATCCGGTATTGGATTAGGAAAGCCTTGGCAGTGACCCAGTTCCAAGGCTGGGGGGTCCCAGAGCACTTATTCATCACAAAATGTATAAGGAAGGAGATGCTGAAAATAGGCTAGGAAGGCCAGGGTAAAGTGTCAACACCAGGTGCAAGTTCATTTGGATTCCCAGGATCAGCATTTATGACAAAGCTTTGGCTTGGCAAATGAGAGGATTAATTTAGCGTTTACTTATAGCATCTTTCCTACCATAGCTGTTCCTTTACAGGATGTACACACACAGAAAATCTTTGCTTTTTCAAGATTTGTCTTACATGTTCCTATGTGACAGGGAGGAGGGAGGCATGGGGCAGGACAAGCATGCCTCCTCTGACAAGCCATCGTGTTAATTTGACAGCATGGTCCTCAGCTCTAGCCCCAAACACAGGCACTTCCTGCCTCTTGGCTCTGCCTATCAAATCATTATTAATCTTTCTGGCCTGTGTATATTCATTAGATAAACACTGAAACTGATGTTGTTTATTGTCTGCTCGGTACACATCATAACCCTGGGAAGACAAGATGAATTTGACAGCTAATGTAAAAATTACAGCAGGCAATATATCTTAGATTTGGGTGGAACACCAAGATGAGAGTTAATCAATAAAATCCTAACTTAGGTATTGTATGAAATGGCACTTCATTCATTATTAGGAGTTGGTATAAAGCATGATTTACTGGTTTGATATATTGGCCCTTCACCTCAGGGACCTATTTTCAAATCCAGTCCAATCCAAAGTGACTAAAGATCCCTCTAGCTTGAGGGCTTTGGAAGGATACTGTTGCCAGAAATTTATGTGAGCTTGCTTATAACACCTAGTTTGTAGGCGATGGAATGGCACAGGGATGCTGGAAGGGTTAACCCTAAAATCAGCATGTTCACTGAGCATCAGCTGCTTCCTTCAAAAGTCATGAATTAAAAATAAACAAATGTGGGCATCTTTCTCCCCTCATGGACTTTTCCCAATCCCTTAACAGCAAGGGCTATGTCACAGCTCCTAGACTACTTTCAGTTTTCTTTTTCTCCCTGCCTTCTAAAAGTTGCAGTTGCATGGAAACTGCAAGGGAAACAAAGGGAAACAAACCATACAGCAGGACAAAATGGCCCTTTTCTCAGTACATAGGTGTTAAGCTCTGCTGAATTCTCCCAGTATTTTTAAAGCCATATTGGCACAGTGCCAATGCTACGGCAGCTGCTGCATCATTCTTACTTGGTCTTCGCCAGGTAAATAAGACTTTGCTCCTACAAAGGACAAGTTTGATGTTATACCCATAGAACAAACCTCTCAGAGCAGCTCTAAGGAACTTCTTTATCCTTGCTCCCTGCCACTGCAGGAAAGACAGTGAGGGGATGCTCACATGTCCCAATAAGAGAGACTCCAAGCATCCTTAAAAATTAAGGGTTTTATTTTTCTCCCCCAAATCCCTACTTTTTTGTGTAAGAGCATTGTGCCACTACTCACAAACTCAATGTACAATATTTCAAGAAAAAGCCTTTAATAATTCATTGAGAAATTGAGAAAACATGATAGCACAGCCCATCCTTCCTGTTCAAAAGGCACAGAAACCAGTGGTTTGCACTNGTTCAAAAGGCACCAAAACCAGTGGTTTGCCCTCCTGCTTTTTTTTTTTTTTTTTTTTTTTTTTAAACAATCAATTGCTCCATGAGACCTTGTACAAAAGACCTGGCTCAGGTGTCCTATGAATCCAGTAGCCATCACAGCCCAGTAAACCTGAATGAGAAGTGGAATGATTTAGATGCTAATGACTAATGGAGTGATATCTGTCTGTGCAACTGGCAGCCATGAAGGAATAGCAGTGAGTATACTCAGGTCTTGTCTGTGCAGGGAGAGGAGAAAGATCCCTTATCGCATTTTATAAGTTTGCATTTATAGGGCAAATAAAATGGAGCATTTTTAAAACCAGGAAGCATTTCAGAGAACAATTTTTTTTCCATATAAAAATCACAGCTAGAATTCAACTTTAAATACTTTTCTAGCTAGGGGAAAAAAAAAAAAAAAATCAATTGAACTGATTACCTTGTTGAGTACCAGTGAAGATTTTAGTTGTCTTTGTAATTGCACTTTTTCCTTGCCGGCTTTTATATTTAAAAGGAAAGTGACTTTACTGCTGCACTAAAACTATGGGCTCTACTCAAAATCAACAAAGCAGAGTATTAACCCCCTCTGTGCTGTTTCAGTTCCTCAAACAACTTTCCAAGTCTTTTTGTTCAAAATCTCAGGGCAAATCATGCTTTAAAGACAAAAAATTTTTTATTCTTTCTCCAAAAACTAACAGCTAATTCTGCCAATCTCCTACAAAGACAGTTTAAGGGCCTGATAGTTACTCATTGCAACCAGACTCTCTACTGCCAAATGGTCACATTCTTGTGATTCACCATCCCTTTGTGTACTGACAGTCTACACTTGCTTGTTGCTTTTTACTTCCAGCAGCACGGTTTCATGAGCTACTAGGACCTGCACTCAGGCTACATCTGCGCATCGAGATTGAAAGGCAGACATTGCTTACCATGCGAACAGAGAACTCTTGGACCCTTCTGATCCGCCCCAGGGCATCCTATGGACAGAGAGAAGGCAGCTGTTCATCCTGATGGACTGCTATGGAGCTACAAGAAAGCACCATCTGAACTCTGTGCAGCCCAGTTGGATTGGGTCGGTATCAAAGGCCTTGAGACTTACTCACCCCTTCTCCTCCTGTTAATTAGCTATAATTCCCAAGCTGGGACAGACTACGCCAGTATCGAGATCTGCCCTTGGCAGACTCCAAAGGTTGCTGCCATTAGGAGCTCCAGTACTCTCCCCTGCTCTGTCAAAGACAAACTGCTCAGTCCAGGCTGGACCACTGCAGACTCTCCAGCATCCCTCCTCTGTTCTGGTTCACTGTATCATCATGCCTTCAATGCCAAAAGACTTTTCACACTGTCATCTGCTTGTGAATAAGATTCTGTGCATCTCTCCAGAGATCTATATACATCGCTCTCCACTCGTAACACACATGGCTGCAAGACAATCAGTTAAAGGGAACAAAAATAGATTTCCCAAACCAAATATAATAAATTCAGTGCTTCACTCCTCTCTTGGTTTAAAAGCAGCACAAACTGCAAATATGGAAGTCACACTTTTGAGGTTTCTGCAAGTCCCACTGGCTCACTGGATGGGGAGCAGAGCCAGTGGGAGGCAAGGAGTGGGGCTAGAGACACAGCTTCCCTCCAAATAATCATCCAGGAACCAAATAAGCTTTCCTCAGATAGACAAATAGACTAAAATAACAAAGAACTTGCCATTCAATAACACACTCCTGCTCAAAATGTACTTTGTTTCTACTGTCCTGGATTCTCTAGACAGCAATTTATGTATTTCCCCTGCCACCTTAAATCACCACTGCTATTGCAACTCTTTTATTGTATCCCTGTTGGAAGGCATAGATTGTAATTTACGTGCAAAGACATGCTGAGGATGGCATGAAGGGAATAGCCCCTGGCCTACAGAGCTGTCTGCAGCCCCAGCCCTCGGTGGCATGGTGCTCCCACCAAGGGGGCAGGAGCCCAGAGCCCATCCTGTTTGCTGTTAGACATTGTGTCTAAAGACACTTCCGCTGCTGGTGCTTTTGGACGCCTAATACCCAGCTTGTGCCCCTCTGGGTACTGCAAGAGGCAGTGGGGTAGAAATGGCTGAGGGGCTCTGCATCTCCATTTCACTGCAGAAGTGACAGAGATCACAGTTCTGAAGATTTCCAAGCTTGTTTTGGGGCTGATGAGGAAGCACAGCAGACACTTGCTAAATTCTGTTTACTCTCACTCCATAGAACAGGGCAGATGTGAAACCTAATCCACAAAGCACTTGGTGGGTAGGAGATCAAAGGTGCATGTACCGAACAACTTCAGCATGCATGTCTGGGCAGTGAGCAGCGGACATCGGTTTTTCTTATTTACTTGCTTCTCCACTGGGCTGGTTCAAAACACCTTAAATATTAGGGAGACATCCCCCTCCTTTTCCACACCTAGGGATCAATCTCCCATTTGCCTTCCAGAAAGCTGCACTCAGCAGATCCAGCAGCCAGCATTCACAAAGGTTTGTACACCCATCTTCTAGATTCGTTCCCCAGATGCTCATGCATGAGCTGTGACTGCGCCTTCGTGGGGCAGAGAACAGCCCCATGGAAGATCTTCATTCTGTAGAACAGACAGCAGCAAATTGGGCTGTGCATCTGAGCTCACCCCACTGCCTGTTGCTTTTGTCTGCTTTCAGATGGGAAATGGTAACAGCATTATTTGTAAAAATCAGGCTTTGGGCCCATAGCCAAACTGTCCAGTTGGCTTTAGAAAGAGACCATAAAGCACCAACTTGCTCTGGACCAATGTCAACACACAGTGAACAAAAACAAGAGAAAGAACAAAGAAAACCAATACCAATAAGCCTTTATCCATTTGTTTATCATTGCACCCAACTCCTTTTAAACATTAAAAAAATCAGAGAGTGAAAACACCCGAAAAAAACAACTGCCCTCAAAAACACATAACACATACACATCAAATAAATAACCATAAAACAAGGTAACTCAGATTCCAAAAACTATTTTCCAAGAAAATTAACCTTGGAAAAAAACATTTCTGCTTTGCATGCCAAAATTACATCTGATGTGCAATGCTGTACACATGAATACACACAGACACAGTAATTTGATAGCACTTTCAGAAGGACTGAGAGTTGCTCTCTGTTTGGAATAAGCTCTGTATCCTGGCTACTGGAAGTCAAATAATTTATAAGAGGAAGAGAGACAATAATACATATGTGCACATAAGTTAGCAAGCATCTTCAACACGTGGGTTTAAACAAAAAAAAAAAAAATCAAACTGACAGAATTCCTAGCTTACTAAAAGGAACACACAAACCAAACAAATTTAAACTAAAATATCAAATTGAGATCTATCCCTACAACTGCTTCCAACGTTATCCAGCGTGCATTTAAAACATTAGTGTTATTCACTGTGCATTAGCAGCAATTTGTTCTGATCCAGGCTTTGCAAGTAGGTCTCCCTCAACAGGGAGAAAAAAAAAAAAACAA
>WBMW01003003.1:0-89731 GCA_013396635.1 Penelope pileata | reverse complement strand
AAAAAAAAAAAAAACCCTATCCTTAGAAAACATTCTTGGCTATCTAGGAACATCAATGTCTTGTATGCCATGCAAGACATTTTCATGTTCCCTCTTCAGCAGAATCCTGCATGCAAGCCTTGTGCTCTCCGTCCTTACACTGTATGTTTTTGCCCTCATTCTGGCTGGGGATTTAGCTCCTTGTTGTCAGAGGATGAATGTTTTTATTCTGTTTGCTCCCAGGCCAGTATCAAAAGCTCCCAGTATATGGGTTAACCAGATGATCCCTTAATACACAAAGGACCCCCAAACAGCTTAACCTTAACCCATCCATAAAGATTCCACCCAGCCTGCTAATGCTGTCCTGAATCGTGTTCTCTATTATTACATCTGAAATCCGTTAAAATTTCACACAATTTCCTGCACAGCAGTGTATATAATAGTGCTGGGAGCCAATATGTTTCTATAATTGGGCCTGTAGTGGGGCAGAGTCCAAAGCAATTAATCCAGCCTCCTTCCTTGTTTGCGCCCATATAAAGCTGACAGGGTAGAGAGTAATTGGAAGTGAGCGGCCTCTATCCCCTACTTTAAATTAATATTTTCCTGTTCTGATTTAATTTCACCCGGCAACAGTGACACAAAGACACGCCATGTCAAGCACTAAGTAATCTGCAGCAGCTGCCTTAGGAGGAAACTTTTATTCATTGGTAATATACTGACCTGTATATCACTCCACATACAGTACACAATATTCCTGTCAAACAGACAGCTGCATTTAACTCCATAATCAGCAGATATGGGAGAAAAAAACGTATATAGCCTTACATATACGCTGTATACGTGTGTGCACATGGAAGAAAGGCAGGGATTTAATTATGAAAAAATTAGCTTTTCAAGAGGGGAAAAGATTAAACGGAAAATATAAAAAACATGCTAATCAGCAGAGCCAAGAATCCATGCAAATGAAAAGCTAGAAGTAATGGCCAAAACACTCAGGCCATTAAATCAAATCACTGAGAAAATAATGGCTAAACTCTCTCTTACTTGTAACACTCAATTTATGTAGTCAATATGGCTCTGAATGAATGAGTGAAGGTACTAAGAGCACAAATCTAAATTCAATATACATATCTTAGAAAAATCCCCAGCGCACGCGTTCACCCGCTGACAAGCCATATAAAGCGGACGTTGCTCGTGCATGTGGTACAGCAGCAACGAGAAAACTGGCTTCGTTCAGGATGATTCCTCATTTATATCAGGCAAAATAACTAAATATACATAGATTATTGTTACAAGCACATGGCTGCCAAGGAATTTATGGGTGTCTGTGGCACGTTGGAACAGTCAGGACTCAACAGGAAGGAACTGGAGACCCTTTTCCCCTCATACATGAGTCGATGCTCCTTGAGCTCATCATGCTAGATGAAGGACCTTGCACCTTCAAGCACCCCAAACTGGAGATCAGTTTACAAATCAGTGTTCAGTGCACAGCCAGGAGTAAACATCCAAGTTTATCAGTGATACAGGAGGAGCTGCATGAGGTTTACTTGCAGAAAAGGACATTCTCAGGAGAGTACCGAGAGACATGGCTGCTTAGTCCTCCGTGGATCAGCAGCTTATTTCCAGTTGCTTAAATTTTCTCCTTTTCTCTTGTTCTTGATTTTGCTGGATTTTCTTTCTACTCACCAGTATTACATTTTCATTTACAGGCAATATGCTTGGGCCAGAGATGATCACTAGCACTGGTGGCTAGAAATAGAGCTGATGCAGGTGCCTACCTCTAAGAAGTCCCCTGCATTACAGCACAGCTAATCTGCCAGCTGATCCTACAGCAGCAGCCATACCCCAGCAAGAATCCCTCCATCTCCCCTCTGGGAGCTGAGGCCATTGGCCATCACTACCAGCCATTCCGGCACAATCATCCACTTACTTAGTTCCTGCCCTTACACGCAAACTCACTTTCAAAAGAGCCTCAAAGCCCTGTGATCAGCTGTCTCCCCACTAAATGCCATCACTTCACTACAGCCCTGCCACGCTCGTGTTCAGGAGAGGCACCGACATAGGATTGCCTCTCCAGCTTTCACAAAAACCCCTAGTGCAGGGACTTCACCCTGAGAATCTCAAAGCCATCAAATTTGCAAAACCCTGCAAAGATTAAGTATGGGGCCCCCAGGTGAGGACACCTGAAGCTCTTTGCACCTAAAAGGCCTGCACCCATGGCAGCAATGCTAAGGTGTTAATTCTGCAGGAGCAAGGTTTGCTCCAAGGGTTGCTCCAGCCTGTTTGTTACAGCTGTTTCCATCACATGTCAATTCCATTTACACCAGCTGAAATTTCTAAATCCTCAATTTTTTTGCACCAGAATAAAGCCTTTTCCAAATAATGCTTTACACACAATAGCACAGGTCCCATCTTTGTTCTGCAGAACAGGAAACTCGAGCAGAATAGAGACCATCAAGAAGCAAGCTAGTTACTTGTGGGCAAGCAAACAAACCCAACAGTAAGAGAAACAGCTGAACAGAAGTGCTGATCTGACCCAGAATACAGCCCCCAAAAGCCTTGAAAGATAACCCAGAGGAAGCAGCTGTCAGCACAGCCCCCATGCAGGCTGGGGCACCTCTGTGGGTGGTGGTGCTAAGGAAGCCCAAGCAGCACACGCTGCAGCAGCATCCTCCAGCATCCTGCCTCCAGCAGCAAGCCAGGCAGGGTGCTCTGGAGAAAGGTACTGCAGCACTGTAAGGTGTGCTGCTGAGTTGCTTCCATCAGGGCAAACCCTCCTGGTCCAGTATGGCAAGCTGAAGCACAAGGATCCTTTTTATTTCAATAAAAACATGCAATGCCAATGCCAGCAATATATCTGACTTCACACACATCTGCTGTTATTCAGCTGTTTGCCTCAAGACTACACCAAAACGATCATAGCCTTTTTAGGTTTTTTTTTTTGTTGTTTAATTTTGATTCTGTTAAATTGTGCTGTCAAGAACAGTAAAAAAACCACGGCAATTATAGTCCTTATTTCCATTGATTTTAAGGCTGGATCATAAATTGTTTATTTACATAAACTTTTAAAGAAATTTTAAGTTATCTGTTCTTGCCCCAAGCTGATGGGCAGCATCATAACCAGCTGTTACCCTTCACTCCCCAGGTGGCTGCAGTTAGTGGCAGAACAAATGATCCCTTTGTGCAGTTTTGCATAAATGTTTGTCAAGTGTCTTGGGCTTCTCTCACAATGGTGACTATTAAGGAACAGAAGTAAAATTCCCTAGAGTAGAAGTGTGTGTGGGGAGTTATCCACTTACACTAAAATTCTCATCAATGTATTTTTCTCTCATGAGAGCCCACATGTAAACACAAGAATAAAGTCAGTGATAACCATGCAAAGCGTGGTTGCAGAAGAACAGGCAGGTGCACAGAGCACTTCAGCAGTTCTGCAGTGGCACTAACCTTCTCTGGCCAGCAAAAATGCTGGAGCCAGCATTAAAAAAAAACTCAAAAGCTTTTGAGCATCAGCCTTGCAGCCAAGCACACCCAGCACACTTCGATTTTGATGTACAGTTTGAAACAAATCAATAGCAGTATAATAATACTCAGCACGCTGTGTAATTTTTATATCATTAGTTTTCATTTTCCGCTCCCCATGCATCAAAAAACTTACAACGGGCTCGTAAAGTTTATTTAGTATTCCATGAATTCCTAATCAGTTTCATTTCATAATGATTCAGAGCGGCCGTTGCCAGGGCCCCGGTGTCAAAAAATCGATAAAACCAACACACTTTTCCTGATGGCGGCTGCAAAAGGATCTATTGTAGGGGAATTATGATTTATGTCTGGGCTGCACCACGAGCAGCAGCAAGCGACAGCCTGGCTCAAGAGCTGAGATGTTCGCCAATAATGATTTATATGCATGCCTCTCCCTCCCCCTGCTCCTCTTGCCCCCTCCCGTGCACCACCACAGGGCCCCATATGCTGCATCGCAGCAGCTTTGGCTCTCGTGTGCCTGGCTGCAGCTGGGTGCTTCTGGCATGGATCCGAGCACAAGGCAGTCCTCAGGCCACGGGAGCTGGTGTTGGCCCTGCAGCCTCTTCTGCAGAAAGATGGAGCGTGGCAATGCCCCAGTGACCCCCCCCACTCCCTATGTCTCCAGGCTCCTGTGACAATCTATTCAGCACTGGCTCCAGATGAGCACAGGGACGGTTCGATTTTCAGCTGTGCACAGAAGATGCCTATTTATCTTGGGGCACCCATTCTGTCAGGCCTGCCTGGGGTGGGGAGCACTGTGCGAGTGGCTCCAGGACAGCCCACGTATCACCAGGCAGAACACAGACATGTGCCAGCACAGGGGAAAGCAAAGACCACGTGGGGAGATACACACAGACCACATCAAGGCACTCCAAAAGTTAAAGACCTCTAGAAAGGAAACCCTCTTCTGAAGACTAACATCACAGTCTGAAGGGTGCAGTTATCGTCTGTCGCATGGCATAACATCCTTACAATACAGGTATTCTGGAGGTAGGAGGATGGTTATCACCAACAATTTGGAAGTTGTGCACATGCCATAAAGAAGCAATATCTTGCAGAGAAAGCACTGGGCTCTGCTTTAAGGTTAAACAGGTTGGTGTTTCCCACCACAGAGAGGTAAGGCCAGAGCAGAGTATCTGAAAACTAAAAGAGCAGGTACAGCTTGCTGTTACAGTCCTGTTTATATGTTTTACCCAAATAACGGCTGACTAGAACTATTACCACAGACTCCATGATTGACATATTTTACCTTCCTAACTCAGCAAAAGGACCATGACAGCACAGCACTGCATTAATGTCAGCATCAGTTTGCAGGAGTGCCTGTATCAATGGTAAAAATGGTATTTAGGCGCTGTATAGTTACAGCCAACCAGGCCAAATTCCTACCTGGTGCATCTGCACAGACATAAAGGTTCAGTAGAAGCTATGGTATTAATTTGACAGATTGGAAAAGCAGACATCATAAGCCACACACACTCAGTGCTGCACCTCTTCTTGAAGATTAAAAACCGAGTGAAGTATTTAAAAGTGAGCATGCCAGTATTAGAAATTGCACCTTCTGATTTTCATCACCCTGTATTTAAATGGATGTTTGTAAGATTTTTCTGTGAAATTACAGACCTGAAAAAAACATTTTTAAAAAGAAATCTGGGATTCACACTTAAAGTGCTCATCATCTATCTCAAGACCTTTGAGACAAATATCACTTGGTCTTTCTATAAATATCTGTGTAGTTAGAAGGTTGAAAATTAAGTATTCAGCACCAGCTCTTCAGCAAGTCTCTAGTAAACAAAGGGGAAGTTTAAGTTGGAATTATGCCACTTGGTTAATAACAAGCAGTTATGATGAGATGATTCAATAGCTTGGGTGAAATGAAGGTCCCAGTGATAGTATTTCATCCATTTGTTTACATAGGTCATGTTCACACACATTCACGCTGTATTTGCTGATTATCTCAGAGAAGTCAAGGTTTAGATCCAAGCTTCTCTTCATCTCCCTTCTCCAGCATAAACAGGGTCTTAGTTTACAAAGAGCACATCAGCTAGGAAAGCACCCAGGGATGCAAAAGTGCACTCATTTTGGGAGGAGCTCTATGAAAAGCATCAGTGGAACACAACATCTTTAGAAGAAGCATGCTGGAAACCATTCTACATTTTTAGTGCTTTCCTTAGTCTTGGGTAAAACAGTTGACATATTTGCTACCAGCATGAAACTGCATCTAACACACAAGCAATTAGGCAACAGCTTTTTAAGTTTGGGGCCTTTGTTTGTTTTTTGAAGCAAGGCAGACTTGTTTTTAAATTAGGTTGATGAATCGTGGTGCTTTAGGGAAACCTCCGTGACATAGGAGGTTCTGGATAGCTGTTCAAGCCAAGAGCAAGTTTTACTGTTTTCTCTCATGCTAAATTCTGATTACACAAGCGAAGTCAAAGGGAGGAGGAGATACAGTGCAAAGTCTAGAGGTGAAGATGCAGGCTGCACTCAGAGGGTGAGGAAAAAACGCGGTGAAGGGGATAAAGATGCATAAAATGGGGAAGTAGCTCAGGCTAGTCCTTTGCATTACCCAACAAGAGCAGCTTTGCAGCTAAGTAATCCTTCCATTTTATGCAGCTCATTCTGTCTGCATCCAGGATGTCAGCAGTAACTTGCTCAGCAAGAAGCCCTACAAAAGGCACAAGTTCTTAACAAGTCACCTTCCCATGAGTGAATGCAGAACTGGACCAGCAGACAGCACATACCTGCACGGAAATAACTCCTGCAGAAGAAGGTATAGCCCTACTTTTAGCACCGTTGAATTTAGCCCAGGAATTACTGGATAGAATCATTAAGACCTACAGTCTTATTTACAAGACATTTTTTAGAAAGACAAAAAGACCAGCATGGACAACATAATTACATTTTGGTTAGCATAAGTTAGCTATTTCGGTACAGTCACATTAAAAAGAAAATAGGGTTTTCTTCCCTTCAAAAAAGTAGACGCTGCTTGGAACTGCACTTTTATTACATGGGAGAAAACCAGCTAAAATAGAGATTTAAGGGAAAAAAATAATCATGGGTTTATGTTCGCAGGCTCCTGTGAATATTTTCAGCATATTTCACCATATCATTGCGCGGTGGGCTCTGTTCATGCTGCCAGAATGGATGTTCCATCATTTCTATAGTGGGCCTGTGTGACATTCATTAAGTGCAGCTACAAAGGGAGAGGGTTAAACAGCGCGGCCTCTTTTCTCTGATTTGGTCATACATCAGCAAGCGCTCCAGGTTAAATGCCCAGAATACCGCAGCAGATGGATAGGGAGAAGGAGAGCGGCAGATACTTCACCCCACACTACTTAACCCAGGGAAATGAGTCTCAGAGTCGGTGTCATGGTAAAATATGGAAGCTCACTCAGATAATGTGCAGTTGAAATTTTTTTCCCAAGCCTTTACAACTGACTGCACGTTAAGATACCACATACCCCTTTCTGCAAACTGCCAGCCAACTCCAGCAATAGTAACTATTTTTGTGTGTAATTTATCTGTATTGACTATCAAAATAAGATGTTTAACCCATAGGGCAATCAGTGATATGAGCATTTCTTCTTTGCCTCTAATTTCACCTCAAGAGAAACCATGCTCTGGAAAGTTTATTTTTCTTTACCCAAAAGTCCTTGTTCACATTCAGAGAGGAGTAGGGTAAGGATAAAAACACAGCTAGAGCAAAGCACTTGGTGCTATCTGCTTTACTTTATTGTTCCCTAAAAGTATTAACGCAGCTAATCAATGCAAATGAAGACACTTGTCCATTTGGTACACGAGCACACAGGCACATGATCGTAAGGCCACGCCAATAACTTACATTCTGACATGCAGAAATAACTATCAAATTGCAGCCATAGTCTTCCTTTTCCCTTAATAATCATAATGGAAAACGCAGAGCCCTGCAACATCTATTGTGTTTTTTAATATCTCAGAAATAATTGCTAATCAAAGCTTCATGCGGTGGGGCCAGTAGGAAGTGGATACATGTCCTCAACACAAAATTTTCATGTGAGCTGAAGGAGCGGGAAGAGGCAGGGACACCTAATTTCCACCTTGCAATCCAACTCCATCTGATGAAAAAGATTGCCCAGCAGTCAAAAATCAAAGTCACACTGTCCTGGTGAGAGCCGGAACGGTGACAGGTCCTAGCATGCCGGGAGAGCAGGCATGCAAGCAAGTGAAAATTTGGTCTCCACTAGGTGTGGAAAGTCGATGTTATTTGTTTTTAAAGTTATTTTAGCAAACATGTAGTTTTTGTTCTCTTATCAAAACTGATTCAATACACAGGGGTTCTACTATCTTATTAACCTTACCAAGACTTTTCCATTATATTTTTTAAAAATGATTACTGTTCATTAGTGCCAACTCTGTCACAAGAAATTCAGTGGCTTTTTCCTGAATCTGCAGCAGTTACAGCAGTTCATGATCTGTTCTGCTCTGGCAGCTGCAAGAAATTTACACTGAAAGAAAACAGTTTCATGGCAATTCCTTATCACTAAGATCTTTAACATCTAAAAGAATTTTTAAAGCTGAGTAACGCAATGCACAATTAACAGCTTGCCTCGCTAATTAGGTAACTTCTTGCTAATGAGGTAGCAATAAGCTGAACAGCAGTCACATAATAGGAAAATAAGATCTTCGCAGGCAGTTTGCTACTTCTGTCAAAACAACTAGCAACACGTTTCCTTCCCAACCAGCTCGCTTCCCCTCTCGAAGACACAGCTCGGGAAGTGCTGAACACAGCATTAACAGAGAAATACCGCTGTGTTCCCTGCCGTCCATCTTGCTTAGTGACATCCCAGGAACACTGGGCAACGGGACTTCTTCATCTGTGGGTAGTGCCCAACATGAAATAAACCAGGTAGGTCAATTCAGACCTCACTTGCTCTCCTAACCTCACCAGCACAGGTCTGCCTGCAGACAGAAGTACCAGTTTTATCATGAGATCCAGACACAAACACCTTCTGTAATCCAGCTCTTTGCTCTTCCTGCAAGAGCTTCTCTCAGCCAGATCTTCTATCAAGCATATGGCTTAACTTTTCCCCTTAAGCCTCACAACCTACTTGCTAGAAAATGCCCAAGACTACTACAGAACTGGAGATATTCCAGTGTGATAGCATTCTGGGCAATGCAGTTGGAACAGACAAGTTCAAGCACAGGCAAACCACACCGTCTTGCTGCTTCCACATTGGGGTTCCATCCCAGAGGCTGCTTCCTTGCTCCCAACCCCTCCTCCCAGCACATGTGCATGGAGCCTCCTGTGGAGACAGGCAAGCTGCCCAGGAACCCACTCCCACTCTATTCAATCCTTGGTGATCATTAATAGTTAATTACACTGCAACAACAGAGGCTTTGATGCAAAGAGGCACTCTAGGGAAAAATGAAATATGACTCTCCCACAAACTGAAAATGCTAATATAGAGGCTAGAAAAAATCCTCCAAAGATCAATCATTGCAATGCTTTTGCCCAAATGCCTCTCTACCATCTAGAATTTCTGCACTTCCCACATCCAGTCTCCCATTTTTAGTCTCATTTTTACCCTGCCCAGCCTTGCTGTAGTGTAGTGAACCATTACATGAAGCATGAACTACAGCTGCTCTGCTACAGGAGCAGTTACAGAGAACACAAATGATTCTCACCAGCGCTTGCAGAAAGCATCTTACACTGAGAAGAGCTGATTTTAAGTCAATATTCAGGCTCTAGAATATAAACTGTTGAATAACCATTTGATGGTGAGAGCTAGTTGTTTCTGAAACAGGTTCAGCAAACTGAGATTAACTTAAGCCTGCCTTTAAAAAAAAATAAATAAAATAAATAAAATACCTGCAGATCTGAGCAGAAAAGGTACAACAGAAAAACAACCAAAGAAAACCAAAGTACAAGGAAAAGCAAGGTTCCTTTCTGCCATTGAAAACCGTACTTCTAGCAAACTTTGTAGTATTTAACTCTCATACAGGTATTTTTCTACCAAGGCTGAAAATCTTATATTGTTATTTAAGCTGGAGAGTTGTTAATGGAGTATGGAGTTAACTCCATAACTGGAGTGATCTTGAAAAAGTATGTTTTAACACAGAAACATTGGGACAACTTGTTTATGCAAGTTGCCACTAACAATAAAAGTGAGCAAGGACTGGAGCCAGACCATTTGTGTCTTCTACTGCCAATACCATGTTTGTGTCAAGGTAACTTATTTCCATGGCATATCCAATACAGAATCAATAAAATCAACCTTCAGTGGTGTTGAACTTTGCATTGTGTAATGACAATAGCTCAAATTGAATTTTAATTCTTTTAATTATAATGATGCTCAGAGGCCACCTCACAAGAGGATTTTGCTCATCAAGGAAAAGGAAGCCACAACAGCAGCTGGCAAAAGATGTCAACATTAGATATTTACACAGGTATATAGAGATATTCCAGGCTTTATCCATGACAGAGTAGCCAAAATCCAACTGTCTCTCAGAAAGGCAAGGCTGAACTTTCCTTTTTGGGGGTTCTTTACAAATAAGAGCTGTTCTCTATAAAGAAAAAAAGATAAACCCTTAAACTCCACTTACACCATCCTTAAAAAAAAATAAAAGGGAGGGAAGGAAAGGTTAGAGGATTAAACTTTGCAGATGCTTTGCACAGCCTGGATAAAGATCTAGAAAGACCATCTCAACCTTTGATCCCTTTGGGGAAAGAAGCAGTTATTTGAGCAGGCTTTTTTGGGAACCCATGCTGTGGACATCTGTGTCAGCAGACCCTAATCAAGGCAGACCCATAGCGCTGGACCAATTTATGTTCCAGGATTCAGACAAGAATATGAAATTCCTGATGGGATAACTAGCTACCTGTAGGGGCATGGATGAGTTTCCTGGACAGATTGTGAATATGAGTGACAGTTTAATCCAGGTTTTTTTCCATGCCTATTTTTTAGTGTTTTTTTTTCTCTCCTGTAAACATAGCAGTCTTTTAAAGAGAAAGAATTTCAACACGTTACCCAGAAGTTTGCTAGCTTCGGGAAGAAAACAACTAACTGGTTCTTCCAAACCTGGTCTCTACCTCCCTACATTTTCAATTAGGTTTTGGGTTTTTTTCCTTTTGACTTTCGTTACTTCAATGAAATTTTTGCAGGACTTGGGATCCAAGGAGGATTGATGCAGTGAAGCCTGTGGTTTAGTTTGCACACAATTCAAACTAGAAATTTAAATGAAAAAACCTCCACATACTCCTTCCCTTCCACTTCCTGAAGCTTACAAGGCTTTCCAAGATCTGGTAACTGAAACAAAGCTGGGAATGACTGTGTCATTAATTGCCTCTGTGCTGTAGGCCTCTATGATGATTGCAAGTTCTCAAAATCCCAAATTACAAAATTCGGCAAGGCACTAAAACTTTTCAATGGCACAAATTATAAGCGCAAAGTAAATGGGCAAAGCAACTAATCCATATACCAACCAGCTGTTTCAATAGCACAGACTATCACGGGTCTTTGGCACAAGGATAAATTTTGCCCTGAATTAACAAGAGCAATAGTAACTGGAGTCTTTGAGAGGCACTGTCAATATTTGCTCCACTTGTCATTGACAGAACACACAAATCCTACAGCCAGAGTTCAGTGCATTTCAAACACTCATTGAGGAGCACTGAAGCAGGCTCTGCTCAGGGTGCCAATGTGATTAGCACTGCAGGAGACCCACCCAAGCAGTAGCTCTGATGGGTGGGACAATTTGGGTGCATAGAAGGGACATGAGAGAAAAAACGGAAGGGGAGGAAAATCCCGCTATCACTAAGTGTCATAACTAGAGTGACAAGAGGTAGCAGAAGCATCCCCTCTATGTTAGAAGTAAATGCTTCATAAAGACTGGTATTCTCCTAGAAGCATCTCTCTGATCTGAGAAGCATTTAGCATTGCCCATTAGCATTACATGAACCTTCACAAATCAGCCTAAACCCTTGCAGATTATAATTCTTTCTTCCCCCATCCCAGTTCTGAGACATTGGCACTGACAGGGAGTTCCCCAAGATCTGTGCTTCTAAAACCAGTCTTAACACACTAGTAATGTTATCTGTGAGCTGTGTTTGTTGGGTAGAGCATGCCACTGGATCCTGGAAGTCATGTCCTGTTTAACTCCTTTCCTGGTTGAACGTGGGGCACAGGCTGCATCATTTCCTTGGCACAGTACTCAATTTCTCCCCTTTTTCCCCTTCAGCAGGAAATAACTCCATTGAAAACTTTTTAGTAGAATATAATACCAGAGGTGTGACTTAAGGTTGCCAAGTTCACAAGCAGGTGGCAGCCTACTTTTCTTGTAGATATATTACTTCTGATTTGCTAAATTCACACAGTGAATTGAATCAACTGTGTCCATAATAGAAGTCCAATATGGGTCACCATTTCAATTGCTATCCTCAGTCATTGAGCCATGAGCTTGTCTTTTATTTAGGATGTGGGGGGAAAACAAGACAATTTGCCAGCCAGCCACGAAGACAATGATTTTAAAGGAGAACGAACACAAGATCTGACAAAAAGCAGCTTAATCACATCTCATTCTCCAGCCCAGTGGTGCCCTTTCTGCATACATTAGTGAGGCACCATGAAAGGAATCTAGAATAAGCACACCTCCTTGTTTCACTGTTAGTTCTTTTCTGCCTACAAGTTCACCTCTGCACATGCTCCAGAGCCAGCAGGTTCCTTTAGTCTCTGAAGCCAGTATTTAGCATAGCCTGGAGCCTTTCTTCAAAACACACACAGCCTCAGGATAGCTGTTACTGCAGCCCCAGCAAGGACCAAACTGTGCTATCCACTTAAACACAGGAGGAGCCTCTCCCAGACAGCTTGAGATGCAGGAGCAGGTCTAAGTTGCAAATGACTGGGGCTCACACAGACTGCCAAAACTGGCTTGGGTGCCAGTGATCGCGCAGAGGCATTTTTCCAGACGTATTTCTAGCCCCTGCTGTCCTGCTCTATTTCTTCGTGTGCCCCCTCATCCTGGCACCTAGAACAGAGCTGAACAGCTCCTCCAGTATTACTGTATTTAACACAGTGTGCTACTGCAGAAAACTGTCCCAGCCAGATAGGGAGTTTGTGGTCTGGAGACCATCTCTCCACAGAAACACTGCCTGAACCTGAGATGAGGGATTCCATTTTACTAGAGCAATCCAAGCTCACCTAATTCAGACAGCAATGAGCTTGCTGCCTGTTTTCCTACATTACTTCTTCCTGAATCTTTCTGCTCCACTCTACATCAAGGGGAAAAAAAAAAAAAAAAAAGATCATTTCTTTCCTCCAGAGCTAATTCCTATACGCTGCAATGAGAGAAATGCAATGTTCTGAGCAATAAAAGCTGGAAAGTGGAATTATTTTCTGCACCATTCAAATGGAAATGAAGCCTAGCCTCAATTCTGCCACCCACCTGGAGCCATGGTATGATCCTATAGATCTTTGGATCAATACTGCATCATAGCTACAAAACTAGAAGGGAAAAAAGACGAGGCACAAAAATCAAGGAGTGTAAATTTTAACTAAATTAGTTCTGTAACAGTCCCCCCTTCACTGCCACTTTTTAGAAAAGGGTACAGCAGTCAGCTGGGGGACAAAGGAGTGCAGACAGAGCCTTTTGCTTCCCTTAAAAATAGCTTGTGTTTATTCTGACTTTCATTATGCCTCCTCCCAAACGCACAAGATTATGTTGCATGTTTCCTGTTTGATTATGTGTGGAGAGAACAAGAGAGAGTGATACACCCTGTATTATTTCTTAACGATTCAGTAAATTGCAGCATCTCCACAGGAGGAGCTGTTTGAACAGCCTCCCTGTTTGCTACCCACCCAGGCATTTTGTTACAGGCTACCAGATGAGTTTCTGCCCACACAGCAAAGATGAAGAATGGCTGGATTTTGTGTTTGTTTGCTTGTAATTTAGGGCTGCCTTACATCACAACACATAGCTGCACATGACATTGGCAGGGAGAGCTGATGCTCAGGAGTGTTTCCCCAACCGTCCCATTCCCTGATTTTCCAGAGTGGTCTCATTTGTGCTTGAGGACAGTTATTTCATGGACAGCAGTGCACAGATTCCAGAGGATCACTGTTCAGAAACCATCTGAGTAACAAATAGGAATACAATCATGTCCCACACATTTGTTTTAGTCTCTCAGGGGCTTTTCACCTGAGATGTTCACCTTGTTACCCTTTTCCAGAGCAGGGTCTGCCCCTAGCCTGAAGGTGACCCAAGGACAGAGAACACCTCCAGGCACACAGCCAGAGACAGAGGAGGAGCACAAAACATCACAATCCTACAAACCATTCAAGAGCTACTTTCCCTTGAGCAGAAGCACAAGAAGCCAAACATAACCATACAAACCTGCTATGCATACCAGGACACTGCACCACAACACCCTTACCCACCAAAGAGAACAGTAACAAATTACCTTCTGCACCAGATGAGCTGCATGCACACTCTTCACACCAGAGCCTTGGAGCCAAAGCAGCAGCTCTACATACGCTTCTACAGCAGGCACACCAGGAAGGCCACATCCCTTCAAGTCTACAGCAGCCTGGCACAGATATATTCTCACCCCTGCCAAAGGAGGGATGCAGTCTCCAGCTCCTTACTTATTCCCTAGCACCTTGCTAAGCACCTGCAGCTGTGGACCTTCATGATGGCAAAGTGCAAGCACGTGTGCTGGTGGGAAGAGTCTGACCTCCCTCCCAACCATTGGCCTCTCCTTTAAGGTTCATTTTCAAAGTTTGGGTTGATGCAATAATGGGAATCTTGTGACTAGCCACCCAGACCTGATCTCCTAGCTTTAATCTGAGATCAGTATGGCCAGCAGTCCTTTGAGTAGGAGTGCAGTGCTTCAGAGTAGGTTTACCTACTTTTTGTTATTTGTTTAATCAGAAGTTTTACAAGATCTAATCCTCTGCTTATGTTTTCTACTTCTGAAATCCTGTGAATTCAGCTGACTTTCTACTTAAAGTCTTTAAACCTCCTACCTGACAGGAAAATCTGACGTGTCCAAACTGCAGTTCAGAAGAGCTCACAAGATTTTCTTAGCTCTTATTATTTCCTGAATTATTTCCTGACTGTGAATGCCCACAGTTAGCTACAGCGCAACACTGAGCCCAAATCCCAAACTGTTCTACCCAGGGCAGCAGCCCCATGTTCTAGCTCTAATCAGCCCTGACCCCACAGTGAAAGCCATGCAGGCAGACTGCTGGCTTAAACAGGGCACGGAAGTCCACTCTCCTGGATTTCATTGCAGGTTCCTAATCAAGGGCAATATTTATAACCCCAGGTTTATTTCTGTGGTCTCCCCAAACACTCTAGCTAATAGAGATGAACCGTCCAGTACCAGTTTATCTTTTCTCTTTATGCCAATATTTAATGCCTTCTTTCATCCACTTCAGTAATGAATCATCTGTTTTTATATGATTAGGGCTATGAACAGCTCAGTACTTGCACAGTGGAACATTAGGGTGGGGACACAGATGCCCATAGGACAGAGATAAGGATTCATGAAAGAGGAGACCGGGCAGATTTAAGAGAAAGCATTTAAAAATGCATTAGTGAAGAGTAACAGAATGAAAATACTAGATGAATATTTTAAGTGGCCAAAGATATATATACTTTGAATATATACATGTGTGTATATATATATACATTCGTTAAATGAAAGGTGCTGGACTTAATGTCCAACAAATCTTCAATTTGCATCTTTAATGGAATTTATCTGAATTTGAGGCATGATTCTGCAAAGTGCTGAGCTTTCCGGCTCAGGTCTAGAGCTGATTTTAAGCACTAATATTATGATAGGTTTATTTATATGAGGAAAGACAGGACAAAATGATCTGTGTCTCCCAGGACTGAACTCTTCAGGTAGAGACAAGGACTATAATATTGCAGCAGTCAGTCACTGTTTTACATGGGAAAAAATACAAACATTGAAACTTTACTCACCATCTGTAGTTGTACAAGAGAAAGGGACACTTTCGGAGGCTCCAGGTGGGCTTACTGTTGTCAGTGACCAACAGCCAGGACTTGGCAGTATGAATCCAAGGTCTTCAATGACTCAGGCTTGGACAAAGCCTCATAAGTTCCCATCCCTGTAAGATACATACAATATTTCTTGCAAAAAAATTGGAAAAGTGCATTTAAAAGCCAGAAACCAATAAGACTTTAAAAAATAAATCACCTTCTACTGAAATAACGAAGAGCAAGGCTTTTTTTTTTTTTTTTTTTTTTTTTTTTTTTTACAAATACACACATGCACATACACAGAGGGGAATAAAGCTTTCTCTAAGATGACAACAATTTTACAGGAAAATTCAGAAAGTCTATAAAAACAGCTATTACATCTCACTAAATTCTGTAGCATTTTTTTGTAAGAGTTTGTAAAGCCTTTGAGTGGTTTCAGCATTGGTACCAAAAAGCACAAAGTACTCTCTCCTGTTATTAAAATGACCCAAAAGCTGGAGGAAGTTATGTCCTGCAAGAACCCAGACCAGAGTGAGAATCAGTCAAAAAAATAAAAAATAAAAAAACAAACAAAAAAACAGTGTGTGCTTTGATTCCTGTGTTCTGAGGTCTTTGTCTCTTTGCAGGACAGCAGTTGAGCACATGCTAAGATCCCTGCAGAACTAGCAGAATGGCACAACAGAGTGATGTGACAGACCAACCACACTGCTACATGTTTTTTCAGTGACTGACTTCCTGTCAGAATAAGTATTTTAATGGTAGGAAGAATTTATAATCTCAAATTAACAGATATGTCAGGGAACTGGCAGTCCTTGACCTTTCCGAAAATCTTAGATTTAAAGAAAATATAGGTTGATTCACAGATGTTGTTATAGACTGGTACATCTCCATTCCGACTGCCATCTCTACTGAAAGCTGTACATTTATTTGCCAGAACTCTAGGTAAGCTGAACCTTAATTTTCTGGCTGTATTTCAGAATAGTTGCGCTGCTAAGTACACTGCTATGTACAGTGCACACTTCCTTTGCAGCCAACGCTGGCACTTTGCAGGATGGGGAGGCTGTAATGCACCAGATTTCAGGGAGAAACTTGGCAGAGTGGGGAAAAACTTGCAGTCACTGAGCAAGCAGCTCTGAGAGGAGCCGCTGTGTGCCTGCACAGAGCTGCGTGCCATTCCCCAGGAGCCGTCCATACCTGGCACTCACGTCACTGCTGACAGCAGGAGACAAAATCCACAGAGGCTCCCACCCAGGCCACTCAGTGACTCGGCACAACACTCAATCACAGTTTGCTGAGCATCCCTACCAAAGAAACCCCAGCCGTCTCCAGTCAGCAGGCCCACTGCCAGCTGCAGTGCCCCCTCCACCCAGAGACAGGAATGGCACAGCATGCTCATTACCAACAGCACAGAAGGCTTTTGCAGGCTCAAAACATCTCACAAACACTTTTAATTAATTTTTCCAGTATGCAGGATGAGTAAACACACCATTGTTGATGCTGTCAGCTGTTTGATACAAGTCCCAGACCTCTTTCAGATTCACTCAGAAATACTTTGACCTCTGTCAAAAACTCATTGACAATAAGGTCTCTCCAAGTAAATGTTTGCAGCAGCAACAAAAGAGGAGGTAATAGTATGCCTGCTATGCATACAAGAGGCATAATACTGGCTTAGATTTCTATGGTAATTTCTTCAGATACAGTACCAAGCTTTGGGGACTTTTTAACTGCTGAATTACTGTAATATTTCACATGAGAAATCCTGAAACCCTAAAAACTCCTTAGATATATTTTCTACCCAGCAAAAAGAAAAATCTTTATTTATTTATTTATTTACCACTACTGCACTAAAAGGAAAAGGTGGCCAGCAGTCTGTGAAATTATTGTTTGCTTCTAAATGTAGTTACCACAGCTGAGGACTTAATACTTGGCTAATGCCTGCGATCCTTATTAACATAAATATTGTAACAGTCAGGCGGGGTGGAAGTCATACATGAGATAAGATCTTGTCTGTTTCTGGTGATATGATCTCAACACTAGTCAATTAAAACTGCTGGAGTATTTCGTAATCATTGTCATATCGAATTACCACACCGATGCATACTTTAAGTAGGAAAAGTTATTACATTACCACGTAGGGTGAAAGAAGGGCTAAAAGAATACCGCAGCCGTAGTAGTTTATGGAGACATAAAAATTACTGTGGACAGTGTTATAGTTATTCCGAGGACCACTGTAATTGTATAATAATTCTGTTTACACTTGTCCATCCTATTTTTCCTATCCGAAGTTATATATGAAATGATTCTACAGGACTCTTCAAGGGACTACAAAATAAACCCTGGGAGATTGCTTTCCCTTACTCTTACCAATGGCACTTTACAATGCACTCTTTTTTGCACAGGCTGACTTTGGGTAGTCAATATAACATATTCCTATAAGACTGTCAGTAGGATTGGTAGGGTAATTTGCAGAGGTTTTGTGGATCTGCAAATTGAGAATCAGCCCTTGGAGAATTAAGGTTTCAAATTTAATTTTACGCTAATTCTAGGCATTTTTTGAAAAACGACAAGCTTGGGTTTACTACCTCATATGCAACATTATTTACTTCTCCTTGGGCTCTTTTTATTGTTTTGGGAGGATATCAAGCTAATGTAGCACTGCCCTAACTGCTTAGCTGCATCGAGCGAGGCCATTTGCATGCGGCATGTCTAAGTGCTGTACTGCAGAGTTCATGTGCAAGTAAATTGGTACTTGGTACCAAAAAGTGCTGAGGCCTGATTCTGTTCCTCTGGGCTGGTGAACATTGGTAGCAGTTAAGAGGACACACTGTGCAAAAGGCATGCAGGCACACATCGAATAAACCTCCAAAAAGATCTGCCATTCCTGTCAACCAATTCCTTTTTATGACTCTTGGATTGTCCTCTTATGTCACCAGCATTAATAACTCCAGTGTTTGATAGGCAGGCTCTCCTAGAACACCCAGCTAACATCAGGGTCCCACTGTGAGAAACACTGTGCAAACACAAACTTAGAGAAAGTTCTTGTCCCCAAAATCTCTGGTCTGAAAGCTCAATAACGTCAAATGCCAAGACCGTACACAGTACATATATTCTTATTTGCTGAAATAAATTATAGATTGATATTTTCTTTGAGGCAAAAAAAAATAAAAAAAATGAAGAGCACTTGTAGAAATGAGTAAGGTTTCACCTAGTGATAAAGGTAGTTATGCTCCAGTAATGAGGAGAAAGGGAACTTGCTATCAAGAATTAATGAGATCACAAAGAACAGGCAGGGGAAGTGAACGTTTTTAAAATGTCCCTGCTGAACACCAGGAATAATAGAGTGAGAAAAAATGGAGTAGATCCCTGTGGTAAAAACTATTAGAGGCGGCGAATTATAAAACTATTAACCAGAATGTAACTCCCAATTAAAAGATGATTTAACACTGGAATCTGATGGATGAATTTTGATTAAATGGAGAACTATTAGGAGCCCTGGGAAATGGACTTCTCCTGCCAGTTCTAAAAGTTAAAAGGCAGTTTGATATAAAAATTTATAAATTAAGGTTAATTACTTTAAATAACATGGCTGGAAGCAATAAAAAGAAATTTATAATATTCTCTGGAGTTTTAGGAAAATAATATAGATATCCGCACCTCTCAATGGAAAATCGAATTAGCGTCCCCAAGTACAGGTCGGCAAAGACAAAGGCAAAATAAACTGGCTGACAAAGGGGCTGCGTGGGAAGCCGAACAGCTCAGCCTTTGATCTACCAGAAAACTCCTTGTCCGGTGCCACAGCCACTCTCTGCTCAGGGCTTTTGTGCAAAGGAGCAGTGCTGGTTCGCTTCAGCCTTTGAAACCCACAGCAAGCACGCTGCAAACCAAACGATGGAGACCGGGGATGTCCAAAGAGGCAGGCTGACTCTCCTGCCCTTGAAGCAAGGTTTGGCTCTACAAGAAGGTAGGCAAAAATTGATATAAGGTAACCAAATCTATCTTACCATAGCAATGGGAGGGGAGACAGTAGCCCAAAGGAAGGTCAAACAGTCCCTCTCTCAAGGGCTTGTGGTTATTACTTATAAACCTTTAAATACCGTAAGAAATCAGTCAGCTTAAGTGGGGAACAGGCTTGTCCGGAGAGATGCTGTGGGTTATTCAGAAACGTGGTGAGGGAGCATTGCAGCTCCCAGAGAGCACAGGTGCCAGTCCAGCCAAAGAGCTCTCAAATGCACAGCAAGGAAGCTCAGTTGGAGACGGGCTACATTAAATTATATCAGCACTTGTGTAATACACTTTAAAAGGGAGAAAGAAGAGCGTTTGGGGAGTAAGGCACTTGTTCAGCCTAAATTTCCTTTATCTTTTCAAGTAGATCCCATGGAGGAGGTAGGGAGTGAGGGAGAAAAGCATGTGCCCATGTCACTGCACATTAGCTGGCTGGACTGGATCGCTCCCTGAGGAAATGCAGCAGAAGGCAGCAGAACAGAAGGCATCTCCTGTGACAGCTTCCTGGGCTCCTGTGCAACCGCTGCACAACAGAGAAGGCAGAGAGCCTGGCAGGTTTCTACAGATCTCAAAGGATTCTCAGGAAGCTGGAATCACCCACAGAGGCATCCCCCACTAACAGAAATGTCTCCTTGCCCCACTGCTCCTCTCTGACCTAGCTGGCAAGGGATCTTCCTCTGGGCATTGCAGATGAGAACAGAGCCTTCACCAAACAACCACCACAGGCCAGGTCACACCAGCTCTCCCAGATCAGCCCTGCCAGGATGCTGAGGAAGGCTCCCCACTCCTTCTCATGCACCCTAGGTCACAAAGGCTCCCACAGGAAGTGTGGGCTGTGTTACAGACTGGCTCCTGCTTGTTTCTCACCCACCCTGCCCAAGCAAAGGCGCAGATCTCTGCAGGCTGACCTTCAGAGTAGGAGGCAGGCCCCAGGTGTTCTCTGTCATCTCTTCCCCCCCTCTCCCATCCCCCAGGGACACCTGGCCCTGGGGAAGGCCAAACTGGAGGAAGTAATTGTGCATCTCATGCTTATCCAACTGGATATGTGCTCACTGCTTGCTCATTTTTAAGGCTCCTTCCTGTGCCCTTTGAATGTCTGCAGTTCCATGCCCTCCAAATGCTCCTTTCCCCAGCTTCTCCTGCTGCCCAGCGTACCCATGAACATCTGTGTCTATTCATTTACACACACAGTTTTGGTTTCCTCCTGTCAATCCTCTCCCCAGGGGGTTCACTATTCCCATTCAATCTCTCTAAACCCAGGATACCCCCACAGCACCCAGCACAGCCCATCCTGCTCCCTGAGGTACCGCCCTGTTCCACACCATGATCACAAAACCTCTTTGCTGAGTGATCACTTTTTCTGGTTCTCAGTCCCTTTGAGTGCTGACCCTTGAAATTTCCAGCTCCTCCTGCTCCTTCCCCACACACACTGCTCCGGAGCCACCCCGTGCCCCTCTGTCCTTTGTCTTCCAAGCTTCCCTGCCCTGCCAGGGGAAGAGCAGTGCTGCTCCTTTAAGGCTCGGTGCCTGTAAGTGATTACTCTTGGCTATCACTTTTTCTATATCAGACGTGTCATGGTGAAGAATCTTCAACCTTGACTCTTACAGCTGCCCTAATTATAGGACATATTTTTGGTGCTGTGTCTTTATTCCTTTCCGTGCTGGCACTCTGACCCCAGTGCTTCCTCCGTCGCGCTTGTGTTAACAAGGTTGTCCATTCTACAGTTTCCTCACTCTGATTTGTAACTCGAAATTACCATATCTGGCTTTCACTCACTGACAACCGTCACTTTAAATAGGCCTTTTAAAGTTAATACGATGTCCATTCTAAAGTGGAGTATTACTTTTCAGTGATGTTAAATGAGCAATTTAAGGAGCTATAGGCTTTTCTTATAAGAAAAATTAAATTTTATCTGCCACTTAATTTATGAATAGGGCTAACCCTAAACAAATCTGTCATAAGCTGCTGCCATCCCTAAAATAAAATAATAATACAAAAATAACTCCAGTTAATGGTGGTAAAATACCGAAGAAATACACAAATTATTCATAAAAGGATCTCTAACACCTTTTAGAGCCTCAGGTACGTGCTGCAGTAGGAACATACTTCTTTTTAGGTCTCTAGTGGACCTAGTGAGTTGGTGGCCAATATGGATATACCAGGGACCAGGGAATGTCCACATGGACTAGACTTTTTCTGATAAATGCTATCAGTGGTGCCTCACCAAGAGAAAGTTTTGTACTTGTTTGTTCACACAAATCCAGGAAAGAATATTCAGACAAACATTTTTGCTGAGATGGATGGAGTTCTGCTGCTGCTGGAAAAGGGCTGTGTCCGACTCCTTCAGCCCCACAGATATCAGTGAGGAGCCTGCCCAGCTCTCCTCCAAACACAGCAAGGCATCACAGCTGCTGAAAAGGAATGGGGTAATGATTCCCTGATGAAACCAGGAGAGCCAGAGCTGACAGATTTGGCATGTGACCATGGTTTCTCACTCACTCCCTACCATGCCGTGTTTTCTGACCAGCATTTTCAGAGCAATGCATAGATGCCTGATCTCCCCTGAAAGCCTTGGCTTCCACCCCTCTGCCTTCCACCACATCTTAAGCAAGGTCATAAATCTCTCCACTTCTTAGTGGGTTGTGAGACTGCGTTCCTTCCTGTTTGGCAAAAGATTTGAGAGCAAACCTCCCCTGTTGCAGAAAGTCCGTATCTCCAGCCAGCTCAAGAAGCTCCAACCTGCCTGAGATTTCAGTGTTCATGTGGGATCAACATGCTGGGCCTAATTCTTTTCCCCTGACTTCTGAAAGGTCAGAACGGCAGTATATTGAATCTCTAAACATACTGATCACACAGCTCTGCTAGCTCACTAGAATCCATTAATATCCGAGATACTGGTAGGGAAAGGGAAAAAAACCTTCCTCCATGAACTTAAATCAATTAGCTCGGACTAAAAAATGTAGATTCTCGTGGAAGAATAAAAAATGGAAAACACCAGGCCTCATTATCCTGTCCCTGAAGTGCCAGAGGGTAAAATTATCTTTCATGATGATGTTCTGCATTGATTAGTCAAACATGTAGGAAATCATATTAAAGATTTGACACCTGATGTGGGATCAGAAGAGCTGTGTGCTACAACAGCACATGCAAATGTTGCGGAAAGGCTGTATGTGCTCTGGCCAAAGGAAAAGAATACATGAAGGGAAGACAAGTTTGGAAATATGGTGGGAAAAAGAAAACTTGCAAAATTCTCTGCGGAAGAATTTGGAGGTTTTAATACAAGGCTTGAGGGGAAAAAAAAAATCAGTTTCCACAGAAGGTACTTTAAGAAGTAGTCTACTAATTTCCAGATCATTTCTTCTTTGCTTTTTTGTTAATTATCCTGTAGTGTCCTGTACCCAGAAGCTGACTAGATGCATTCAGGTCCAATAGGCAGAGTAAATTCTAGACAGCTATATGCAGAAATCAAGCACTCTCAAAGAGGTAAGTTATTGAGGTTTATAGTTCTGTAGTAACTTCACTGAATCAAGGCCAGATGCACAGCATTGCTACAAGAATCTGATGTTTAATATTATAGTGTTGCATACCAAGTAGCCTGCAAGTGGCTTTTCTCTTGACTCGACTGGTGGTGAGGATCATAATGTGTGTCCAAATGATCAAAACGCTGACTGCCTTCAAAAAGAGAGAAACTATTACATGAACACAATGTATAAAATTGCTATAGGCCTATGCTCTTATCAGGCAACCATAATCAGCAGCCCTGGGATCTTCCAGCACTTCAGGGCTAATTTCTACGTCAGTGTTAAGTAAATTCCATGGCATGGATAACCTAAATTATGTGGCAGATTAGGCTGCAGGATGCATAGCAAACATTACTTAAAGCATTTTGAAAACTGCTGTACAAAGTGCAGTATAGCGATAAACTAGAGCAATACCTAATTAATATGCAGAAAAAAGCCCTATAGTTAAATATTTTTAACCCATTCCTTACCATCAATTCTTAAGCATGAACACATACTGCAATCAGCTAAGCAGAAAAAAATCTTGGCTATAAGACGAGGCTGCCAGGAGTACAAGACCCTTACTGAAGAATACCACCCATAAATAGTGATAGACTGAGACTTCCCCATTCAGAACTGTTTTTCCTTTCAATTACTCCTATGTTGTCATCACTGCCTGAGTCCAGACCACCCCACTCCATCCCACCAACAAAATAATCAGGTTTGAGTGGCGAGCTTAAAACTTCTGGAGGAACATCTATGGGGTCTGTCTGGATTTGCAGATGGACAGCAGGTACTGCTGAAGTCCATGACTTTCTGATGATGGTCTTGTCACCTCAGAGCCAGGGGTGACTTAACAGCATGAGAAAAGCAGGCTAAATGTGCAGATTATTTTATGGGCATAAAGTTACAGAGAGCCTCTGACAAGAAGCCAATACAGCTCATGCACTTTCCTGGACTATTTAGACAAATGGTCCACACAATATAGTCCCAGTGGCAGCTCCATGAGTAGTGGGGTAGCAGGAGGCGAGTACAGTATCCATATATTCACAGGTACCTCTAATGTACACAAAAATATATAATAAGCATCAGCAGTCTTCATTAGAGTGCAACCAAGAATTATGGAGATCCTAACCTTGCAAGCTGAATAAATTATTGCCAGAGGATTATTATGTATTCTAACAATATCTAATGTACCTCTTTGTCTCTCATAAATTACAGGGCATCGTGTGACTCCTAGAATACATTCTGTCTTATGCATAGCCACTATATAGTCTTTTTTTTCCCTAAATACACACAGTAGAGACTCCAATCAGCATGGTCTTGCATAGAGATTTTAATAGCTGAGAAAAACGCACTTGTAGTCACACGTTCACTGGCCTGGTGTAACTATTTCAATTACCAAAGCAAATGACCACAATTTAAATGTGCTGATAAAAGGGAAGCTCATTTACAGTGTGTATATAAGAATATCATTATTAGCTACAGAGACCCCTGCTCACAGCTGCATGGGAATTTTACCGGTGTGCAAAGTAACTCCATCCAGTGTGCGCTATGGGAGAGTCTCCATGATTGAATTTCTGCCTTTCAGGCAAAAAATTGCCAATAACACCTGCTTCTGCATCGACTTGTCCAATGTGGACTTAACGATGACTTCCAATAGTGAGTCATCAAACTCAATTCACTCCTGCAACCAAAAAAATCCACGTATTTTAGCACCTTCTACTCACAACCGATTAGAGATGACACCTAAAAAAATTTAGGCCCTGGTACTCTGTGTGCATCAGCACCAACAAAGCTACCTGACTTACATCAAGAAATAGGTGGCCCTCAGGTGATCTTGAAATGATCAGAACTTGGCGCATTTGCCCTTGTTTGTTGAGTGCTTTGTCCACATCCAGGCAGAGCTGGAATTGGCTGTAACTTTCCAACAGATGTATCCACACATTGGATACCCCAGAATCAGCTCTTTCATTGTCCATTTTTATTGAGAAAGACATGAAAAATACATTCAGTAATGTGCTATATTAAACTGCAAAGAAAGCTAAAATCACTTAAAATCCCATTCCATTTACAAGGCCACCATGTTTTGCATTATTCTCTCAAATGCTTTGTTTTAGTTGCTTTTACCACTTAGACTGGCACATACACACACACATTAACACCCTTTTTTAATATAAAGCGTCCAAGGATATTGTGCTTAAGACTTCGTGGAATGTATTTTTAACATACATTAACAAGATGACGGATACCCTGAGTAGACCAGTCAGGAAAAGCAAACGAAGACAAGAAATATTCTCAGGGTGTTATTGATTATCTGTTTTTCAGAACAGAGGGAATCATTTTTAACTGGTTTAAACTATGATGGACTCAAGTGGAAAATGCAAGCAGAGTTAGCAAGGAGCATAATTGACTGGGCATGGAACTAAGTAACCTCTCAGCACGCTGGAAGTGGTGGAGCAAGGGGGGTTACAGCCAGGGCTGCTCCAGACCCAGAGCCCTTTCTTTCCAAAGTGAACTCCGCTAGCAGCCAAAGACGACAATGACAACAAGTAAAGGGAGGGGGAAAAAAAGGGAGGGGGGGAAAAAGGGTCCAGCCACTCAGTTACATGATCTAAATTCTAATCAAACATCATTTAAAGCATGTTTTATTTCAGCCTCTGGAGAGATAGTCCCTCCTGACTCCTCACCATGGCAACCGGTGTCTCATTTCAGAAGTGTCATGCCACATTATCATCTTGCCGGCTCACACACTCCTGCCTGACAAGTTCTCTCTGCCCCTTGTGACAACCGTTCCAGGCTTATGCTGTTTATTTTTGGTGTCAGGCTGGCCCTGGCAGATTGAAAGGCAACCTCAACCCCTTGAACAACAAGCACCACACCCCACTTGGTGATAAGAGATGATTTGAGAAGATATTTGCTTACATGTGTATAAGCAATTTGCTGTATGATGAAGCCCCGGTGTGTCTGTGTGAATGCACGCATATGTGTATGTGTGCAAAGGGGAAGGAATTGTAGAAGCTAACATTTCATGAGAAAACAAACAATTCATTTCAGATCCCAGTTAGCAGATTTCAATCATCAGATCCTGTTATGCACACAGAACAGTATGAAATACGGGCCAAAAAGACATCGTAGGTACTCCCTCTAAGAGAAATGACAGCTAAGCTAGACATTGTCTCTGCAAAATACCCTCGCTGCGTCCCTGCAGAGTGCTGCAAGGTACAGCAGCAAAGGCACTCTGTGGGAGGAACGGGGACAAAAAATAACAACTTGCTAAAGAAATGTGCTAGAGAGACACTATTGGGCAGATTCATCTCTGCTCTTGTGGTGCCAGCTCGGAATGACATTGTTGTCAAATTGCTTGGGATTGTCTGCAATCAGAAATACAGAATCTCCAATCATATCCAAGTAACGGGTTGTGCTCATCGGGGAGAAGACTTCCTTTAACTATTCATTTTTTACAGCCTGTATGTAAGTAGGACTATGTCTACAGCTAAGGTTTCTTAGTGTAAGCACAATTAATGCAGACAGTAATTATATATGTATGTGTTACATTAGGTTTTAATACTAAACATAAGAATGCAACAATCTTTTTTTAACATTTGGCTGACTGAGACAGTGGCAGTACAGCAGTGCTTCTCTCCAGTGAGAATTAGGAACAGTTTCCTACTTTCCCATCTAAGCAGATAGAGAACAAGTTGTTCCTGGATGAATTGTTCTATTGTTATCTACCATTAGGCCAGGAGGTAATCTCTAGGGAATCAGATATGATGTCTAGGTAGCAACAGCACAAAGAAATGAAGGAATAGCTGTTGGCAGTAAAGGGAACAACATAGAGTTCATATTTACTATCCAGACCAGTTTCTGCAGCCTGTGAGAGAAGGTAGGTGAGGATCTACCCTGGAACAATGCACTGAACAAAGAGAACACCTCTCAGCTGAAACATCAGGAGTTATCAAAAGTGATTTTTTTTCAAAGACATTTTCAACTATGCTGAGACTGTTGAAATCTTGGTCTTGTTATAACCAATAACTGATTTTCGAATTATTATTTTCATGGCCGATAATCGGTTTTAATGTTGCTAACCAAATTAATCAAATCTAATTTTCACAACAGCCACATAAACCCAACAGAATATCTGACTGCAATGGGTCACGCAACACTGTCACAGCCACCAGGAACATCCTTATCATAAACTTTGTATATTGTTTTCACCAGAGAGCCAAAAGAGTAATAACACTGACATATCAGCCAGTTGTTTGGGAACGTTTTACTTAAAGGGAGAAAAGCCGTGTTAAACTCTCTATATACGATAAAGGGCTTAAATATTTCAGGTCATCTACAGATATTGGAGTTCCCAACCGCACATTTAATGGGGAAAACAGAGCATTATGACCCGATAGGCAGCCAAAAAGGACTGATTTCTGCAAACTTCATTGTGATATCATCATCTCAGCAAACAGGAGGCTGGTTCCCAACAGCAGGCCACAAATACAATAGCCATGATCTCTTCTCTGCTTAACACAGGTCACCAAAACTCTGCACCAACTTCGCTGTGTCTGTATCTTTCTCAATGGATAGCTGGGCTCTTCCAGCAAAGATCACCAGGCTGTGAGTAATATCTACAATGTTACTGATGGAAAGACTGATTCTAAAGTCAGTCAATATCATGGGACTGTATAAAAACACAAAAAGGTGAAACAACACCTGTTCAAGACAGCTACCAGATGCACAGACAATGGTGGTCTCCAAGAGACACAGATCACAATGTAAACAGAACTTGATCCAGTATCTTTTACGTTATTGCAGAGAAAGAATCATAAACTGAGCAAAAACCACACAATTAACTCAGATGCGGTCTTTGTTCAAATAAGGAGCTAACTGGAAAACAGCTTTCATTAAAAACAAACAAACAAAGCAATATGCTCATTTAATTTTTAATCCATTTTCTAGCAACTGTACCATAGAAAGGCAGAGGCTTACAATAGTAAGGCATTTGTAAACAAAATATGATAATCCCAAGACACACTAATGGCATTTTACAGAGTTGGTAAGAAGGGAACATGTACATTTTTAAAACTATAAAATGGGGAGAATTACCATTGATTATGGAGCAGCAAAGAAACTCCAGAGTTGCAAGACCCATAAAAAGCTATAAACACAGCAAATGCTACAGGAGGTCTTTCCAGGAAAAAAAAAAATAGGAATAAGGGGGAATGTTTCATTGTGTAGAAACAGCATCCTGGGAATGAAGGAAAGAAGTGATGCCTATATGGCTGTTACCAACCATGGGTAACTAGTTCTGCCCCTAGCTGCACACCTGCGACACATTATCAGGTAAGATTTCTCAATTTCTATAGCAAATGCATGCGTGCACCTAGAGGCAGATTTTAACTTACTCTCTCCAACGATACACAGCTAATTGAAGTGGACTCCCACTGTAGCAAAACACTACATGGCCCAGCCACCTTGCTTGAGAGGAAAGATGGAGTATATATGTAAATCAGCGGTCTTTTTATTTTTTTCCTGGAAGTGCCTTAATACTTCTACTCACAACTGAATACAAATTCAGATGCAAATATATATATATATACAAATACATTAATACATATATATATAAGCATGTGTTGCTGCTGCCACATAATCCAGCCTGGGAGCTGATTCCTAAATGTCTATCTACACACCTCTTTCACAGGTGCAAAAAATCCAACTGGCATAACGACTGCAGTGATGAAATGCTGAAAGAGAACTTGCGCTGCCTACAAGGTCCACCTATTCATCTCTGCCCACAAGACTTCCCTGTACCACTGCATGCTTTTTATACTCCATTAAAGCTCATAATCACTGGTGTTCTCCAGCAAACAAATATCCCAGGAAAGGATACAGAGTGTCCTATGATATTTGGCAAGCAAGCCTCGTATTTTCATCTTATGTTTGCAGTTATTTGTGCATATCTATATATCCATCTGTATACCTATCTTCATAAAAACTTAATGGCAACAAAATAAATGATAATAATTCTGCTGTTTCTCTGTTTCTGCTATTCCCCACCACAAAGCTGGTAATAAAACAACAAGCTCTCTAAAGTAGACATTACCAACCCAGGCCATGCAAACAAACACTTCACCATTTTATAATCTCACATGTTGAATGAACATCATCGCTCCCTTTGGTGCCTTAAAATACCAGGTCCATAAAATTACTAAAAGGCAGAGCAGCAATGCCACCTAACATGCAGCCTAGAACAGACAAGAAAGCTGACAGTGCCCTTTTTTCCCAGAAAAGCCTCTTCCCTCTGCAGGCCCAGGCAATGTTCCCTCCACAGTCTGAATGGCTACATTGGAATTTCTCACATTTTATGTATCAGTACTTTCTTTTCCCTCCTCAAAGAAAACTGCTTAATGTGTCCATGGCTCTAGTCTCCTCCTAGCTACCCACTAAGATACAATCACACTCACCTCTGAAAAACACTGTTAATTTGCAAGTAAAGTCTGAAGCCTCCAAACTACATCAGTGTCATCGTCACTTGTTTGCAGCTTCAAATTTGCATAGCAGTGTTTATCGTGTGAAGTGCCTGGGGAGGCAACAGGCCCACCTTGCACAGGAGCTTCCCTGGGAGAAAAGCTGGGCGCAGCACCCCCAGCGTGGAAGCAGCTCATTCTGAGCAGGGAGTGGCGGCCAGAGGCAACCTCAAGCCTTGAGGATGCAGTTGGATGCAGTTGGATGCAGTTGTCTCCCTGCCTTTCTGCAAAAAGAGGATGCCAGCACTTCCCCAACTCTCAGCAGCACAGGGAGGCTAAGCACGAAATACAATGGGACACCGAATATGGGAATTAGAGTAACCCCTTACATAGCATGGTCTGTCCATTGCTGTAGTTGTTGTTAAATAACAGTGTACATGGCGTGATAGATGCTGACCAAAAAAATGGCTTTTTCAGGAAATGCATAAGACTTTCTAGCTTAATTCTTTCAAAGAGTACTAAAAATAAAAATAAAAAAAAAATAGAATAATTATAATCTAAAAAAACCACCCAAGCTCTAAACCAGCATCACTGATTAAAAATTAAAAATACAAAATGAAAATATAAGCATAGCCGCTACGGGCTCTCCTTGGTGCAGAATGCCAGATTTACAGCAAACCTATAATTTTGCAGACTAATAAGATCAAGTTGGTGGCAAAAGAGGGAGGGGGGAGCGGAAATGAGGTCTGAGCTTTGTGGAGGGGAGGAAGGAGGCGAAAATGCTGATATTTACTTACTGTAAATGTTAGGCTTATAAAACGTTCCCTCACACAGCAGCCTAAAGTGCCAGGCAGACAACAACAATAGCATGCTTGAATGAAGTTGTATATTGTTTTGTGAAAGCGGCAGCTCACAGCAGAACGGAGATTAATAACCACGGCAGCTCTGGTGGTGTACGTTACGGGAGCACGCCAACACCTCTGATCGCATTCAGCCTGGCAAAGCGACAGCCGCAGCACCACGGCCGCTCTTCACATGAAGGCAGCATCTCCAGGTGTTTGTTTTCAAACCAAAGTGGAGAGGGAATGCTGGAGTGCTGCCTGATCAACACCGCACGCTCCACTCCTCTGAGACAAAGGAACTCAGCTCGCAAACAGAGCCTGTGGCAAAGCTCGCTGCCGGCAGGAGATGCGTGCAGGGCAGCCAGGGCACCTGTGCAGGGGCATTCCTCCCCAGACTTTGCCTTGCCAAGCCACCAGGGATCGCCAGGATTCCAGAGCAGAATCTGTGCTATTGCTTTTAAAATATATTTACTTGGAGNTGTTTGTGTGTTTATTTAATGAGGTGTGCAGCAGCCTCTAGTGGCGGCGGGCGGGCAGTGGCTCACTCGAGCTGCCTCTGGGGGGTTCTTCGAGCCGAGCCGAGCTGACGGGCGGCGGCGTCTCCGCTGAGGGCCCAACGGCCGCGCTGTGCTGCAGCCTCGCGGCTCTGCCCCCGCGCTCGAGGCCGCCTCGCGGGGCACCGTTTCCTCACGCGCACAGAGCAAAACCTGCACAAAACCCCCGCAGCCCTCGTGGCGTTACCTGAGGGCTTTGCCCAAGGGCCGGGCTGAGGCGCTGCCTCGCTGCAGGTGCTGCACCGGCCACGAGGAAGGCAGCCCTCTTGCAGGCAGTGCTCGGGCCTCCGAGGGGACATGTTTCTTCTTCTTTCCCTCATTTCCTTCTGTCTGAGGCACAAAGTCCTGGATATGAAGGGTCTATCGAGCAGTGCAGCTATCTCCTCACCAGCATGGTCTGAAGTGTGCTGGGTGCATGTCACAGGCAGCGCCCATGGGCTCCTCACAAGCATCTCCGTCTGGGCTCCCTTTCTCTTCTATTTACACCCCAAAATCCACCCAGAAGCCTGCTGAGCTCAGAGGAAGCTCCCCACGAGGCCCCGCACCCTTCGTGCCAGCACCTCCTGTCATGGCCGTCACCTGATGGGGCATTCTGAGGGGTTTCATCCTCCGAATCTCAAGGGGGTGGGGGTTGCAGGGTGAGAAGGGCCGGGTGTGGGGTCTGGTAGCAGCTGGGCACAGGGGCAGTGACACGCTGTTCCTCTGGGCTGGAGTGCAGACGTGGACTCAGGCTCCCATTTCCTTCTGCTGTTTCAGGCAGGTGGCTTTCCTAAAACAAAGGCACAAGGAGATTTAGTCAGCAAAGCTCTCAGATCCTTCCTGTTATCTGCTGAGTGTAGGCAAGATGATAACGAGTGTTTTAATGCTGTTTGGGTACCAGATGAATTGGCATCAAGCAGCTGGGGAGACCCAAAATGATGCTATTTTTGCCCCAAACACCAACTCATATTTCTGATAAACGATTTCCTCCTGGTTAACCATTGGCAAGTCTGATTCACCGTGTTTGACGACAACCATTTAATTTGCACTTACCTACTTCAGGGATGCTTGGAGTTTTTATTAATTAGAATGCATGAGTCAGAAATCCTTAAATGAAACTTGTTGCAGAAACAAAGAATGCTGCCTGACCAGTGCTTGGGTTGGGCTTGTGCTCACTGGTTCCCCAGTCAGGCCAGGTGCCCTCAGGTCTTTGCAGCATTTGTTCCCTTCGTCGTGTCTCTCTTGCACTTCCCTCAGTTAAATTTACCTCCATGAACGCTTACCTGACCCTCCAGCATCACAGCTTGCAGCCAAAGCAATAGAAACCAATGCATCTTCACAATGGCTCAGGTGTGAGTACCCACCAGCTCAGAGTTTAGCCAGGCACCCGCGTGTCCCACACCCATCACTTTCACTCCAGATTATGCTTCTTGACTGTGTTATACCCAACCTTTCCTGCCACTGCACAAGTTATATCTTTTGGCTCTCCCTGGCTCTTGATTTGCATGAACTCCTCAGAAAGCTTCTGTCAGTTTTCTTCTCCCTTTTTTGGCACAGCTTCCAATTTTTGAATCTTTGATGGTTTTCCTTAATTAAATTCATAACTTCTCCTAACTATTTCTTTACTGCAATCCCAGATTAAGACACACATTCACCACTCAGCCATGTGAGGTACCTTCCTCTGTACCACCAATTTTAATTCCTGGAAAGCTTCCTCAGACCTCTGGACTTGACACTTGCAGGAACCTCTCCATTACTGGTCTTCAAAGAGGTTCTCATTTCCCGCAACAGTTTTTCCTGCTTTTCGCTGACTCAGCTGAAAACTGTGAAAGAAGGTTGACATGGACCACATGCTTTCAGGGTCTTTCAACGCTCTAATTTCTCCATCACCTCTGCTCAGTTTCCTTCAATATTTCTTCTTTATGCAAAAGGAAATTTATCTTTCATTCTGGCATCTGCCCTGCCATCTGCCTTTGTGAACATGAAGGCAAAACTGTCAGTGATTTTTTTTTTTAAANAACAGACGTTCGTGCAGCTTTGCGGTACGTGTGGGTCAGGGAGCAACCGTTCAGATGCCGTTTGCCGGCTGGAGACGGAGCGACGCGAGGACCCTCACCCCGGGCCCTCCCGCCCCGCTCCCCTCAGGGCGAGCAGCCCGCGCTGCACCTACCGTCGGGATCCTTCATTAATTGCTNCATCAATAAATAACCCTCAGCAGCTTTTAGAGTCTTTCCATTGCTGATCTATTATTCCTTTGGCCCATGCAACATCTCCTATTATTTATTATAACCTTTTTCATGGTCTTGCCTTCATTTCCCACCACTGCTTGTCTTGTCAGTTCTTGTGCTCCTTGCTTCATTCTGCATTTGCAGTTTCAGGACCAAATATTGTCACATTCCTGTTCCTCCAGATAGACAGGGCTGCAGGAGCTCTCAGGTAGGCAACCAACCACTTCAGTGGGAGAATTCAGAGGGTGCCAGAATTCAAAAAAATTAAATTCTGCAAATATTGACGCACGAGGACAGGCAGCAGAGAACTTGTGCTGATTGTGAATGTCANTGGTAGCAGCTGGGCACAGGGGCAGTGACACGCTGTTCCTCTGGGCTGGAGTGCAGACGTGGACTCAGGCTCCCATTTCCTTCTGCTGTTTCAGGCAGGTGGCTTTCCTAAAACAAAGGCACAAGGAGATTTAGTCAGCAAAGCTCTCAGATCCTTCCTGTTATCTGCTGAGTGTAGGCAAGATGATAACGAGTGTTTTAATGCTGTTTGGGTACCAGATGAATTGGCATCAAGCAGCTGGGGAGACCCAAAATGATGCTATTTTTGCCCCAAACACCAACTCATATTTCTGATAAACGATTTCCTCCTGGTTAACCATTGGCAAGTCTGATTCACCGTGTTTGACGACAACCATTTAATTTGCACTTACCTACTTCAGGGATGCTTGGAGTTTTTATTAATTAGAATGCATGAGTCAGAAATCCTTAAATGAAACTTGTTGCAGAAACAAAGAATGCTGCCTGACCAGTGCTTGGGTTGGGCTTGTGCTCACTGGTTCCCCAGTCAGGCCAGGTGCCCTCAGGTCTTTGCAGCATTTGTTCCCTTCGTCGTGTCTCTCTTGCACTTCCCTCAGTTAAATTTACCTCCATGAACGCTTACCTGACCCTCCAGCATCACAGCTTGCAGCCAAAGCAATAGAAACCAATGCATCTTCACAATGGCTCAGGTGTGAGTACCCACCAGCTCAGAGTTTAGCCAGGCACCCGCGTGTCCCACACCCATCACTTTCACTCCAGATTATGCTTCTTGACTGTGTTATACCCAACCTTTCCTGCCACTGCACAAGTTATATCTTTTGGCTCTCCCTGGCTCTTGATTTGCATGAACTCCTCAGAAAGCTTCTGTCAGTTTTCTTCTCCCTTTTTTGGCACAGCTTCCAATTTTTGAATCTTTGATGGTTTTCCTTAATTAAATTCATAACTTCTCCTAACTATTTCTTTACTGCAATCCCAGATTAAGACACACATTCACCACTCAGCCATGTGAGGTACCTTCCTCTGTACCACCAATTTTAATTCCTGGAAAGCTTCCTCAGACCTCTGGACTTGACACTTGCAGGAACCTCTCCATTACTGGTCTTCAAAGAGGTTCTCATTTCCCGCAACAGTTTTTCCTGCTTTTCGCTGACTCAGCTGAAAACTGTGAAAGAAGGTTGACATGGACCACATGCTTTCAGGGTCTTTCAACGCTCTAATTTCTCCATCACCTCTGCTCAGTTTCCTTCAATATTTCTTCTTTATGCAAAAGGAAATTTATCTTTCATTCTGGCATCTGCCCTGCCATCTGCCTTTGTGAACATGAAGGCAAAACTGTCAGTGATTTTTTTTTTTAAACAATGTCCATCAATAAATAACCCTCAGCAGCTTTTAGAGTCTTTCCATTGCTGATCTATTATTCCTTTGGCCCATGCAACATCTCCTATTATTTATTATAACCTTTTTCATGGTCTTGCCTTCATTTCCCACCACTGCTTGTCTTGTCAGTTCTTCTGCTCCTTGCTTCATTCTGCATTTGCAGTTTCAGGACCAAATATTGTCACATTCCTGTTCCTCCAGATAGACAGGGCTGCAGGAGCTCTCAGGTAGGCAACCAACCACTTCAGTGGGAGAATTCAGAGGGTGCCAGAATTCAAAAAAATTAAATTCTGCAAATATTGACGCACGAGGACAGGCAGCAGAGAACTTGTGCTGATTGTGAATGTCACTGACTGTTTCATGCCAAGTGCATGTATCACATTTTAATATCATACGTTGCCTCTTTCATACCTACCTTTATATATTTTCTACTACTTTAAATTTCATTCTGATTTGAAAATTGTTTCATTTTTTTCACTTGTTTTTCCCTATCAAGAAAAAAATCTCTATTCCTTTTCTTGAAACTCAGTTTATTTTTTGTGACAGTGGTCACAAACTGGGTTTTTTGTTTTTTAATTATTATTTTGTTTTGCCTCAACGTTATTCTCACCTGAAATTCTTTGCACGTCATCCCTAGTTTTTAATAGCTGTGTCCACCTTAACTCCTAGAAGAACAAGTGCTGAAAAGCCGGAGCCCCTAGGATCAGAAAGTAGAAATGTTCTTCATATATAGGGAGCACATTTAACTGTCACACAGTTCCTGCCCATTTTTTGTGTCACCATTATTAATCAGTTTCTCTAGTCATCCCTGCCTCTAAATGTGCTCAGCTTTTGAGGATTAGCAGCTCCACCCTGGACGCTTCATGGGACAGGGGAACCAATAAAAAGGCATTCATGAAAATGACCATTTCAAGGGAGATAAAATATCATTATGTGAAATGGATTTGCTGGCACTCCTCACCAAATTTAGCACCTATTAAATTATAGAAACCATTATTCCTCTTCTACAGAAAAGTCTGAAACTTTCTCTAAAAGATGTATTTTATTATTTTAAGTGGGGCTTAAATGTATTTTTTCCTTGTGATAAATTTCCACGTATGAATTTTCTCAGAGATACAACAGCTTCTTGTTCAACTAATTTTATTGATCAAATAGGACAATACCACTCTTTTCTTACAGTGCGGGAATATTTCCCATCTGAGATGAAGAGTTTGGGAATTTTAGCTAGCTGGGTTTTCACATCAAAAGACCTCAAGCAAGAACTATTGTCAATCCTTCACCATACTGAATGATGCAGCTTATTTTATTAACACCTCCCAAACACAGTATGTCTAAATCCTCTCCCCATGTTTTACTGCTCCATTTTCTCAACTCTCTCTTCTCGCTGTCCTTGTCCACTGTACCACTAAGGACAGTTTGTGCAGGACGGCCTCTTTGCAGTTGTAGGAAAGGGGATTTTTCTCCTTTCATGGGGTGAGCGCTCTGGGAAGACCGGAGGCTGCAGAAGCAGAAGTGTTCTGCGAGTCTATAATCAAACTTCCCCTGGCTGGGTGCGAGAGGCCAAACTAATTAAACAGAACATCAACCCACCGAGGGAGTCAAGTGTCTGAAGAAAGTTGCCTGGAGAAAGTGGAGTGTGTTGGAAAAGCAGGTGCCTCGCAAAGGATGGAAACGTGACCTTGCGGGACAAAACTAAAGTGCACTCCCAGGAATACTTTTTGTAGATGCCTAAAGGGAACCCGTGCCGGAGATTCTCAGCAGATGTTGTTATAAACTTACATGCTGGAGGCAAATGAGGAGCGGAAACACGAGGAAGAGTGGTCCCGTTTGATCACCAAGCATAGGAAAAGTGGAACAGAGTGGATGCACCTCTGCAAACAATTTTTTTCCTCTTCCTTTTTAACATTAAGAAACTTTGAAACACCTGCAGTGGGAAACAAAAGGTTAATTAAAAAGAACCCCAGTCTTTGCACTAAACTGATTGCTGGGACTCCTGCCAGCCTGGGAAGGTTAAAGAGCTCAAGCATGCGTGGGCTGCGGGGGGAATGGCTAAAATTTACAGCTAGCTCCCTGGAAAGTCACAGTTCAGCTGTTCTCCCGGAGCAGGTGCTCATGGGAGCGGGCCTGTCCCTTTCAAAGCGTGAAGATTGATGAAGCCTTCGCTCTCACCAACTGTAAATATACAACCAGCCTTGTCAGAGCAGGTTTGTAACATCACTTGCTGACAGCAAGAAATTTTTTTTAACCTCCTAAACACACACACTCACGCCTACCCCACGCAGACTCACACACACACACACACAAGTACTGAAAAAATAAGATAAAATAGGCTTTTCCCAGGAAACTGAGAAAAGCCAATAAATAAAATGATGGGAAAGGCATTTATGTCTTCCCTGCCCGGAGAGGCAATAGACAGAGGACATACACGGGGTGATTTCAGCCTGTCCTAGAAAACAAGCGACATCTTCCTTGGGCTGTGCGGTTTATGGCCAAGTCCTGCACAGCAGCTCAGGCACTTCAGCAGCAGAGCCAGCACAGGAGCCTGGCGAGCTTAAATCAACGCGGCCGTGTGCTGCCAGCCACCCCTCCGTGGAGATGGAGAACAAGCAATTGTCAGAGAAGATACTGCTAAAATAACCATTTTACACTGCCCCAGTGCCTACTTTCTGAGGACTTCATAACGTGTTACAGATAGAAATTACTTATTCTTTGCAGCTGCACAGTAGGAGGTGTTTAAAGTTGGACACAAATGTGTTTAGATTGGGATTTTCAAAGAAGTTTTTTTGGAGTGTCCCTCTGAGCCTGTGGAAACCAGACAGTGAACGGGCTTCAGTGGCTGAACTCCTTGGGTGATTGGGAAGCAGAATTAATATTCTTGTATGAGTTTATTGTCCTGCCCCAGAATTCATTTTTAGCATTGCAGTCATCTTAACTAAAATAATTCTGCAGCATGCTTTTCTCTTTTCTTTCCCAAGGAAATTCCTTCTATGTTATCATTTTCTCTAAGGCAAAATTTCAGGCTAATAGAAAATGTTTAGCCTAATTTCCTACATTTCTTTTGTTTGATATTGCCTTTGCAGTATGGAGGGATTAAACTGGTTGCTTTAGGAAACATCAGCTCCTTCTGACTACCAAAAATATTTACCTTGGAAATTCATCAGCTTTTTTTTGGTGAGTTTGTTGCTAGTTTGGTGGGGCATTTGCTTTTGGTTTTAATACTTCCTTCTGCTTTTTATTAACAGAATAGCACAGGACTCCCCTCAGACTCAATGATCTATCCCTCTGTACTCTTAGGCAAAAAAAAAAAAAAAGCCTTGGATAGTTTTCTCAATTTTTCAAAAAGCCGTCATTATCTCTTTGTACAAGATAAAGAAATTTCTACATCTCTAACACAAAGCTCCAACAGACCTAGCGTGCATATAAACTTGTTCAGGATCAATGTTGTTCGCATTTCTTTCAAGATACTTAAAGAATGAACGCACCTACGAAAAATCATGCAACGCACTCAGTGTTTGCAAACTGTCACGTTCCTCCCTTTGCTTCTGTTACATCCCGACCCTCAAATTCTTTGACTGACGTGGCTGTTTGAATTGCTAACGCTCTGTGATGAGGACTGTCGCTGTCATTTCTGCTGTGTTTACCCTTTGCCTCTCACAATGGGGTTCCCCTCCCCAGCACGTCCCTCACACTAGGATATATGCTAATAAATAATAAGAGAACAAGATACTTCCCTCTTTTCAGCAGCAGAATTGTAACAATCCTGATGAATACGCCAAGGACTGGGAATGTTTCCAGAAGCTGTAAGGAAAAAAGACGTAATTTATTGCAGGTGCTGAAAATACATCACATACCTGTGAATACAGGTGACCATCACTTGCTCAGGCAGTTGGTGCTGTCCTTGGAGGGAAAAGACCACAAAGGTCTCTTTCTACTGATGTGAACAGCAAACAGCAAAGTCCTCCCTGAGTTTCAGGGGGGCAGGAACTGACACATGCTTGCGTTTTACTCCACAGCAGAGATGAGAAGGAGAGGTGGCCTGAAATACAATTACATTTTCTCAATAAAATTCTGTTTAGATCTTTGGTCAGATCCAAAATGTTTAAAGCAATTTTTCTATCAGGTTCGTTATTACCCTTACCTTTCACATAGCATTGCCTTGTTCCTCCTGTTTTATTCTGCTTATCCCTTCAGCAAACTTCCCCCACTGGTATTTCCCCAGCTATTTGCCTGGTTCTGCCCCCACCTCTGTCACCCCTGCATCTCCTTGGCACCCTCTGCCACTCTGCAGCCACTGATGCACAGAGGCTGGGGCTCTCCCTCTGGGAGCAGCCAGGGGCTTGGGGGGCACACCTCCTTGCACACGTGTAGAAATGAAATCAACTGCCCTGGTGTCACAGCTCCCCAGGTTTCCAGGGCATTCAGTCAGGCCACATTCCCTGGGTTATTCACAGATGCTTTCTCAGGAGCCTAAATGGATCAAGGTTTTTTTTTAAGGCTAATAGGGCAGCTCCAGTTTCCATCAGCTAAGGACGAGGCCAGACAACTTGCTTTCATTAGCTCATTTATTCTTGCCAAGAGGGCAGTCAAGGCATCCTCTTCCATCCCCGCCCTCATCTAACTCCTGATTCAGACTTTGTATGGCAAAGAGGAGGAACCCGAAGCCCCAGGCAGCGTGTGTGCCTGCTCAGCCCCTGTTCTCCCAGCCCTCCCACCCCACCCAAGGAAACAGGCGACGTTACAAACTCTGGCAGCTGGGAGCATCTGATTATTTTTATGGAAATTTGCTCCAAGTTGAGAAGTGGATCAATGACAATTTCTCAAGCTGGCTCCATTTTGAAAACCAAAATTGACTTCTGGAGAAGCTGCTTGATTTCCCAGCTCTCCCCCACCAGAAAACAGATTATTGCATAGGGCAGGGGTGATGTAATTCAACTCCAAATAGGTTCTGGGCCTATTAGACCCGAATATAAAACTCACTGAGGCTCCGTGGAAAACAGAATTGCTCCGTGCTTTACTCTTCCTTGCAAGGCCTTTACTCCCATCTCCTTCTGGTGTAAATCCATTTGCTTATATTCAGTGCTCCACACAGATGGAAATGGCAGCTCAGGACATAACACAGGAGAGACTCATTTTGAGCAATTTAGTTCTCCTCTTTTCCGAGCTCCCCAGTTTGCCCTATTTCCATTACCCAGCCGCGCCACCTCTTTGCTTTCTATATTGCCTTGCTATCTGCCCACCTCTCTCCTTGTTCTCTCTCTCCCTTTTTTTTTTTACCCTTGAAAATACTTTTCTTCTACTTTAAAGGCCTTTCCCTTTGAGTCCCACACATCCCTGCCCTGGGAGCACACTGGCCGTACATCCCCGATGTCCCTGCACCAAGCACCCTCTGCCTGGGAGCTGCAGGGCCCTTTCCCTGGCTGTGAGCAGAATGAGGCCCCCAGAGCAAAGGGCAGGAGGACCAATGACCAGAGCAGTCCAGTGTGGTAAACTGACACTGCATGGTCTGCCTGCAACAGGGTCAGTGCCCCGAGGTGTGTGCTCAGCATCCTGGTACCCTGATGGCACAGGATGCCCACGACGCACAGAGAGGTCACCCTGCCCGAATGGGGACAAGCAGCACAACCTTTTCCATCTATCCTCAAAGGGGAAATTCTGACTTTCTCTTCTTCCCTGCCTCTGCTCTCAGCTTGGCCTCTCCTGGGAGTGGGATCTGCCTGCAGAACACGTTGTGCTGCAGGAGCTTTGTTTGCTCTTGCCACAGCTCTGTGTAACAGACTGTTACGTGAACTGCGCTTCTCGCTGCTCCATCACAGCCCAGGGCTGAGTCCCCCCTTCTCAGGGCCAAGCAACAAACACTCCCCTTCCGGGTTTTCACTTAGAGTATCTTGAGGGCACTGGAGGTAACAAAGATTCATGCTGTTAATGCAAATTCCTGGCTCCAGGTTAGCACAGTGCAGTGCTTTCTGCAAGGCCTCCATAAAGAGGCTTTTAATTTAGCTCTAATAGGGAGGTTATTGTATGTTAAATAAATACTAATTGATTATTTAATATATATGCGTTGAGGGTTAACTGCTATGTAATGAGCTCCTCTCCATTAGTGGGGCTGCTAAACGTCAATTAATATGGGTTTTATAATCAATTGATATTTAACATGCCCTAACTTGTCTGTTTAGACTTAATGGGTCAGCATTTCTGAAGTGGCCAATGCCAATAGCTTCTTTTAAAGATGAAAAAATATTTGTTGGAAGATTTAGCACAGGATGTAAAGTTACGAATCTATTAAATGCTCAGCAAATGAGCTCCACCAAACTGGACACAGCGGGCTGGTCTGCCCGATGCCAAGAGCTGCACATGGCAGAGACCCCTGCAAAGGGAAGGGACTCAGCTGCCCTTCACTTCTGGGGGACTTTGACATCAGAAAGATGCTCTACACCATGTCAGAGCTCTGTACTATTATGTTCTCTCCTTACCCAGAGTGTTTGTCAGCTGTATATGGCATACAGCTGGGTCTGGCCCTCCTGCATAAGCTGGTTTTACTGTCCAGCTGCACTTGGGTGTGTGCTAGAGATGCAACTGGCAATGCCCCATTTGGAATTGACTGCCAGATAAATATTAGGGGCAAGATTTTAAGAATGACCAGGGGATTTAGACACACGGCTTCCATTTATTTTCATAAGCATCATGTCTCTAAATCTCCCAACTGCCTTTTAAAATGTCTAATGGCTTAGATTTTATTCCCTTTGCCTCTTCTCCCCAAACACGCACAAATAAATCATGTGCAAGCTGTTTCTGGTGTACACCAGGGAGAAAACAAGGAAGTTTCTAATGAAAGGAATGATCATAATGCATTTATGACCATTTTCTAACACAATTTCTTCTCTGATTTCCTTACTGGCAGCTTTCAGGCAGTTTTTATGATGTGGCAGAGTTTAGCTCAGCTTGCCAAAAACTCAGGCTGGAAGAGAACGCCCATGGAAGTGCAGGATTTTTTCCCATCTGAGAGCATCCTCTCTGGGTTTGCCCTCATCTACCCATGGCCAACCTGGGAGCTAAACCCTCCCTCTGAGTATTGCTGTATTGCTATCCTGGGTGCAGGATGATAGATTCCCATTTCAGTGTTCTCACTCTGGTATGCAACAGCACTCATTAAAGGCAACTCGATCACTTTGCCATTGTGGAAAGCAGCTCAACTTACCCATACTGAACACAGGTCAGCTCGTACAGATTGCCCAGCAGATATCACATCACAGCCCAAATCCTAGTCTAGAAAAGGTCCCCATCTCCACACTCAGTAGGTTTTGTAAAACCCTTGGATGTTTTAAGTAATAAAAGACACTGCCCAGAGCAGGTGAAAGCAGGGAAATACCTCCTCTTACTGCATCTGTACAGCGCTAAGACAACGGAGCTGAAAGCATCATTGCAGCCTTCAGGCGGTGTTATGATGCAGATAATAAAGATGAAGAAAGAACAAAGAGGAATGTGTGGCCAGCTCGTGGTTTGAAGTCTACAGGCTGATTTATGTCATCTGAGGATCTGGCCCAGTTAAATCTAATTTTAACATCCTTGACAAATTCCCTTTAACGGCAAACTGTCAAAAGGCAACCTTTTCTCCTCCCCTCATCCCTCCATCTCCATGAGCTGTTCCCTGTGACAACACTGTTCTCAAGCTGTAATTGGCAGTATCATTCCATTATCACTTATTCTTAAGGCCTGAGGATTTCATTCCTTGCAATTTTCCTGTTGTACAAATTCGTGTCTATTAGTTTAACGCATGTGCGCGTGCATGCATTCATTCCCTGTGTGTGTGTGTGTATGTGCCTGCGTGCCTGTGTGTGTCTGGGGAGGAAGACAGTACTTAAATCTGAAAGGGACACTGTTTTATAAAGCATCTTAAGGAAGCAAAAGAGCTAATTGCTGGTGACAAGTAGTTATGATTCTATGACTTGCAGTAGGAGGTGCCTGGCATCTACTGCAAACAATCTAAATTCTCCTTATAAGCATTTTAAATGGATGATTATCCTAATGAACTTAATAGCATCACTATCCAAGGACAGCATCAACTCATTGCCATCCTGTATTTTGCAGAAATAGCTTCTCTTTAAACAGTGTGCCCCTGCTTTGAGCTGTAATGGTTTTTAAAAGTGTCTTAGCACACAAAGGCAAAATCTTTTTTGAAACAGGGTGGAATTGGTTGGTGATTATCACTGAAAAGCTGGCAGCCACCAGCTAACCTTCTAACAATGAAATATGGGAATTTACCTTCATGCTTCAATGCTTGCTATTCAGCTGTCTACCAGGGTCTAAATCAATGATTCTACACCCTCCACTCAAGGTTTCTCTTTCAAATGCTGCAGATATGACCTTAAGTTCATCATCTAAACAATGCAGTTCACGTTTAATTTCATTAATCTAAGATCTTCCATAAAATTGCAATATGGCACCATACCTTTCAAGTACCTTCATTAAAATCCATGTTATTTCTAAATCCTATGCATATCTATGAGGTCATACGGTGTTTTATTAAAATGGATTTTTGAAAGGCTCAGCTCTTTTATCACCAATTGTCATAAGGTAGTTTACAATAAAATTAAAAGAAAGAAAAAGGATCAACAACAAAAAAAATCCCTTTCCTGTTGCTTAGGTGGTAAACAGATCGCCTGTTTCTAAAAATCACTCCCTTTCCTAATTTCTACCCTCTTTCTGAGGATTTTTACAATTGCAGGGAAGATAAAGAAATTTTGAAACCCTCCTTATTCATGTATTTTCTGCTGCTTTCTCTGTCTGGTGCAGTTACCTTTTTGAAATGTACCATCCCTCTCAGCTCCAATGGTCATTATTTCCAGGGTTTATCCACGTGTCTGTGTGGCACCATGCTCTCAAACTACACACTGGATTTTTTTACTATTCTTGGGATAACATATTGGCACAAGCTTGTTTTTCTACTGCACTCCTTTCCTTATCTCTTGTCTATCTTACAGATTATCTGGTATGGTAATAGCACTTTGCAAGGCTGGTTTGGAGCAGGGACCTCATGACAGTAGATGCCAAGAGCACAAAGAACAGATCCTGCACCCTAAATCCCCAGCTCTCAGCACTTCCCATCCATATAGCTAGAAGACACTTAAGGGAAAGAATTTTCTTCTTTATTTTGTGCTTGCAAGGAGCAGTGAAGTCCCTACAGACACACATAGAAACCTGCAGAAGGCAGCTGCCTCCCCGCATCCCACCTGCCCCGGGCTGGCTGCACACCTCACACAAACGTCCAAATACTGAAATTTTTCACAGAGTTGAAGAGGACACCAATGACGATATCTGTGCCCAAAGAAAATTTATGTTCCATGATATTTCCAGCTCTTCAGCAGCCTGAAGCTGTCCCACAGCCCTGCCCTCATCCCTGGCACTATTTCCTGAGGTCCCAGCAGCAGCCACCAAGGCACTGCTATGGAGATGTCATTTGTGACAAACCTTCCGTGGTTAATACTGGTCCATGCCTTCAGCCTCGCTTTCCTCCATCCTCCCACAGCAGCACGCCCGGGCAGCAGTCCCATGCCTGCAGTGTAGCATTACTCTGAAGAAGCAATTACAGCGAGCGGAGCAAGGAACTAAAGACAGGTCACCTAAATGAACTGAGGGAAAAGTACATGAGAAAACAAGAAAACGTCTTCATCACTTTTCAGGCTTCAAATTGGAAAAACAGGGATCAATACAGCAGAACTTCATTTAATGGTGTGAAAAACAATCCGCCCCGCGACAGGCAGGAATCACTTATTGCCAAACAAACAGCCCAATTAGCGCCGGGCAGGCCCCGCTCCGCCGCCATTCCTGCGGCCTCGGCCGCCCGGTGCGAGGGACGGAGCCACGGCGGAGGATGCTCTGTGGCTGTGCAGTGAAGTAGGCCAAAAAATAAGGCCATGCAGCAGCGGTTTGCTGCTTTTCCTCCCCATTCAGTTTAATGATCTCAGATAGACCAGGGCTGGGAATTGGGGATGTGTCCTCCTATGGGCTGTTGCCCTGCCCGAGGCAACGCCAACCATCGCTGCGTCCTCCCCACCACTGGGTCCTCCCTGGCCTTCAGGGTTGGGTGGCAGAGCCCAGCACGCCCTCAGCTCATCCTGCTGCACGAGGAAGGTTTTCCTTCATGCATTCAGGAATGGCAACACAAACTTCTGCCATGCGGGGATTTCATCGCCTTCGCTGCTGTTGCCACCGCCGGCATATTAAACAGATTAATGGCAGTGATGGAGAGGGAGTATAAAACATGCCAGCCTTCACCACGGGCCGAGTGCCACTGGAAGGCAGAGAGGCTGCAGCTGACATTTGCAGAAGTAACGTTGTGTTATTAAAACAAATTTGGCACGAGGGGAAAATATGTTTGCTTTGCACTTAATAACGGCTATGAGAGCATATTCAAAATCAAATATTTGCAAGGCAGAGCATAAGGGTTTTCTCCTCCCCTTCTCCTCCCCCTTGCCAGACAGAGCCAATCCTTGTGTCACTGAGCCTCATGGCTGGAGTTTTAGAAGTGAATGCAGAGTGGACGCCAGGCCTAGACCCCAAATCTAGCTTTGAATTGATATTTGCCTGCCAAAAAAAAAAAAAAAATCAACAAAACCATGTGGCCACAGCCTCTGGATGCATTTACAGAAAACTGCTAGGCATTGCAATTTTTCTCTTGCTTTTTTTCCCTTCTCCTGAAACATTGGTTGTATTTTCTCCCTTTATTTATTGGAGTGCTAAATGGATTATTTCTGCAATAAATCAGGCCCTTTCATTACATTTTTTAAGGTGTTGTCACTGTTATGAAGTACAGCGTGCCATCAAAATTAAGCTCAGATTGCATTACCACCTATTTTATAGATAGAGAATTACTTGATGGATTTTTTCCAGCACTCTGAGCACTGGATGCCTTTCCTTCCAAGAACAACCAGCCCCCCAGCTTCACGGAAATGTCCCTCTACGAGTTATGAGCATTTTGCTCAGCATGTCTCTCTGATATCTTTGTATTATGGTTCAAAACAGTGGTGCTGTTTCTTTCAGCCCAAACTATTCATGCAAATTTAAGGAATCATTACTGGGAAAGCAATGCTAGAGCAGCATTACCCACGTGCCTGGCTCTTCCTCACTTACTGAGTGTAAACCAGGAGCAGTTCTGCTGAAGTCACACTGTTACCTTACAGTGGAACTGCCTACGTGCGGCTGGAGGGAGGCAGCCTTCGGCTTTGCTGCCTTTGTAGCAGAGGCTGCTGAGCAAGGTGCTGATTTCCAGGGTTGTCTGGTTGATTTCAACCAAGCACAAGTTGATTTTCCTCTCCCAGCAAGCACATGGAGCCTGTTTCATCCCTCCTCTGTACCCTGCAAGGGACAAACAGCATTACTTGGGCTACATTTCCAAGCAAGTCTTAATCTATGAGGCTTTCATACTTACTTATCTAATTAGGGGTGGGAGTTTCTATTTGGGTGTTAGTACGTGTACAGAGCTATGTGAGTTACACGAGCAGGAGCAGAACCCTGCACGTGGAGGTGGGACAGGAGAGACCTGCTGGGGCCCCACCACAAACCCCAAAGCACAACGTCTCCTCTGCTGACCCCTCCAGCTGGAAGGGGTGCTTAAACACCGCTCTGTTCAAAGCACCAGAACTGGAGCAGATGTCTCAAGTTAAGTGTGTTATTAAAAACTCCCTGAATTGCATCTTTGCAATTCACAGCAAAGAGCTGTGTGCCATGGGCACAGCCCCTTGCACAGCACTGAGCTGAGCGGCACAGCCCGGGCCAGGCACACCGGGTGGCCGAGGCTCCCAGGCACACAGAACAAGTTCCTCCCACCCTGCTGCTATGCTGCTGGTTTTAAGCAGTAGGTGGCACTTTAGGAAAGAGTTTCTCCTCAATTTCCAAAGCACGGAGCTTTTTCTGCATTTCTACTCTGTGCCTTCCCTTTAAATTTGCAGCAACGTTTTTGTCAGGGCTTTTAGAAACCAGAATGTCCCTGAAGGGACGAGTAGGCCATGCCTCACCTGCCCATGACGCGGCCCTCCCAGCCTCTGCTCCAGCTGCTGCTCCTTCCAACCCGCCTGGCGCAGGCTGCGAGCAATCCAAAGAAATTAGTGACATTACCCTCTGCCCGCCAGCACTTGCACTGCCATCCCAGGAAAGTGACTGTCAATCTGTGGACACGTCTGCCTATTGCTAGAAAAGTAATTTCAGAAACCTGGCTGCTGCACATTACGTGCGACACCGGAGCCGTGCGCGTCCGTGACCGCTGCCGCATCCCGTGACAGCGCTGCAGAGCGTTTCATTCGTCTTCCCTGCCAGCGAGATGAGACCCAAATCGTATGTTTTACTGAGACCTTCCTCTTCCCCCTTCAGCACCTCCGGGTGCCCCCTCACCGCAGGGACATTGTGGGATGTGGCCAGGGCCCCGCTGCCAGCACCCAAACTTTGGTCGCCCACTACAGACAGCGCAGGGTCGGGCTGCTCAAGGAGTTAAATGTATTAAGCAATTTACAATTAATATAGAACTCATTCCAGAGATATCTACTAGAGAGTACAACAGGGCAATTAACCCACTAATACACTAGGCTATTACATCGCTATGTCTCTTATTTTAGCCTGAGGTGATTTGAAACGCATTGGATTAAAGGATATTACAGGAGATAGCATGAAAAATAGCTTAATGTAATGAGCCATCCCGTGATGTCTGCTATTAAAGATGATTTGCAGTTGAAAACTACAACATACAGTAGTTCAGCCATTTAGAAACATGAGTGGATTTAACCCTTTTCTAGCCCACGTCCCTCGGAGGGATCCATGCTGGAGCCCCTTCTCTCCCCCCGCCTTTATCTGAGGATTATCCAACGCACCTTATTAAGGTACAATGGTGTCGTTGGGAGATTGGTGCCTGAGGTTGATAGAAAACCAGTAATCTGCTAATAACTTTTAAAAATAGATCCCCGAGAGAGTAAATAGGCTGAGGCCGAGGGAGGCTGTTTGACAGTGACACGGTGGAGGAATGGAACTTGTAGCACATTCCTGCCCTAGCCTTAGGCCTGTCATATCCGTTCTGATGGCGGCTCGGACAGAACTGGGAACAAAAGCACTTCACCTTAAGATCTATAACAGTGCAGTTCAGCACGAGGCAGCAGCACTGTGTACTGTGGCTGCTCCGCTCTGCCTCGTCCTGCTTGGCCCGGGTGCACACAGAAGGCACGACGCCATTTCCCCACCGCTGCCCTATGGCCGGCAGGACACGGGGCAGGGGGTGGGGGGGGAGGACATGGTGGGGCCTCCTCCTAATCGAGGAACTCATCACTGCCACTGCAGTGTAAGCGCTGCCGCCCGGCCCTGCTCTCATGCACAGTCCCAGGCAGCGCGGGAAGCTGTCATCCCTCGTTTCCATCCACAGGAAGGAGCGGTTTGGGAGGAGAGCAGGGGATGACCAGACCTTCCCGACCTTTTCTCCTTCAATTTTGCTCCTGTCCTTGGTGAGGAGAAGGCGGCGATCACACTAGGTGGAACCGACAAACTCATCTCCGCGTCGCTCCCCGCACACACAATGGCCATGTCACTCAGCATCAGCAACATGGAGGCAATGATGGGAGGCAAAGCTGGGCAGGTTTCATCCTTCCTGTGGGGCAATGATGGGCCATTGGGTCTCAAGGCCTGGTTACACACAGTGCAGCCACTGCGGCATGGGGCCTGGGCTCTCCTTCGCAGCAGGACCCACGTCTCCCCAGGCCTTGGGTGGTGAGCACCCACATCACTTTGGAAATGCAACTGGAGACTGAGCCCAGCTTTTCAGCTCCCCTCTGCATTCAGAAGAGTGACACATGGCTCAGGATTGCTTATTGGGCTGTTTCGGTGGTGAATGCCATTGCCCACAGTATGAGCTCTGCAGGCCAGGGCCGTGCCTGGGGGCTGCTGGGTGCTCAGCACAGGGGTGGGTGCATGGCTCCAGCAAAGGAACTTGGGCAGAGCATCAGCCATGCAGCTCAGGCTGAAAGCCAGCACCTGCAGTGTGCGAGCCTTGTGAGCACACCTGAGCTGTGGGGGAGAGGGGTTCGTGGTAAATTAGAGATAGCACATGACTGGGGGGTTTTCTAGAGAGCCTCCAAAGAGTAGAGCACAACACAAAACCATTGGAGAGAAGGACAAAGAACAGCCATAGCATCATTTCAGTCAATTGTAACCAGTTCCAGATGAGATAGGGTCTGCAGGACGACGCGTTCCTGGTCAGCACAATGCACGCCGGCTGATTGCTCCCAACACTTGGATGGAAAAGTGCAGGAAGGCAAAGGGGGAGTGGAAAGAAGCAGGGGAGCGGGTTTCACACCGAGAGATGTTTCCACAAGAAAACTCCCTTTTTGGAGGGTAGGAGGGATATTAGTTGGTAACAGCAAGAGCATAGATTTTTGCACTCCTATAAATCATTATTACTGGAATGTCCCTGAGGGGATGAGAAGAATGAATCAGTTACACACATACACAGTGCCAAACTTTGTTTTTTTTTTCCTCAAAAGAGAAAAGGAAACAGACAGGAGAAAGGTAGAGAGAAAAAGAGGGACAGAGAACAAAAGCAAAAGAAGGAGGAAAAGAAAGAATGAGAAGAAGGGAATGAATGAACTTTGGAAGCAATTTATAATTCCTTTCACCTACATCATGAATTGAACATGCAAAAAAAAAAAAAAAAAAAAAAAACCCGGCCCCCCAAAAAANAAAAAAAAGGAAGGAAGGAAGGGAGGGAAAATATTCCGCCCAGCATGCAGATTATCATTTGAAAAGATTCTGTTGCTATGTTTTTGTCCCTGGGTGATGAAAATGAAATTGTCTGATGTGTGCGCCGTGTTAGATTTACCTTTGCAGGGTTCACCCACAATCAGTAGAGAGGGGTCATGCCACAATATGTCATCTCACAGCTCCATCACACCAACTCCAATTTATACGAGGAGGTATTATGCATTTCAAAGGAACCCCCTGCGCGTGGCTCTTGTTACTGATCTATATCACAGCTCAGCTGAGGGAAGATTAGTTCTGCTGCAAGGGCAACGAGACTTATTTGTTTATGATTATATCCTCCTTAAAGACGCACTATTCCCTTTTTTTAATGTCTAATTTAATGTGTGCATTAAAGGGGCTGGGGAGGGGGTGGGAAGTAAAAGGTGAGAGAATTCTGTACTCTCCCACAAGGAAACCTAATAGTCTTAGTCTCCCATGCATCCTGCTCATTAAAAAAAAAAAAAGAAAAAAAAAGAAAAACTCCATTTAAATGCAAATTTGAGTTTTAGCTGGGGACTCCCCCAAAAGCTTCTCTTGGAAGCACCAGGGAAATAGGATTCAGAAACCTAAAATGGCTGACAGAGGTTGCACGCCGCAGAAAGCCTTTCCCTCCCTGCCTGCGCCGCCGTCCCCGCGCAGCTCAGCCCGCTCGGGTGCAGCGGTGCTCAGCACATCGCCGTGCTGCACCTGGGGCGAGCACTGCCCGCCAGCCAAGCCCGACTGTGAGCCCTCCAGCTCCTGCTTGCTGCTGTTTTAATCAACGTTTTCCCAGAAAGTTGACATTTCTGTCCCCAGTAAAAGCTCTGAAGGGTTTAATGAGGCTACATGGCAGAGCTAGGAAGCCCCGAAGCATGGCTTCCATTCTGGGGCTCCAGCTCACAGCACATGCCCAGCATCAAGAAACCAGTGACTCCAGGAGCATCATCGCAGCAGGGAGATGGGTTTGTTCAGGACACGGAAGGACATGGAGTGGCACCACAGAGCCCCACGTGCAGCCATGGGACCTGATGCGTCCCATCTGGCCTCCCACCACCACATCCTGCTGCTGTCCCTTCACTGGGACACCAAACGTGTGTATGAGAAGTCCTCCTTCATCTCAGAAACCAAACTGTTATCTGCTGAAGATTTATCACAGTGGAAGTGTCCCAGGCTGTGCCTAACTTAATTCCCCCTTAACAGGGCATTTTGTGGGATGGGGCCAGGGCTGCAGGGTGGGCTGGGTCCCTGCTCAGCTGGGCAGTGCCTTGCTGGGTGTGGGTGTCCCTTCGAGTAGGGGGAAAACTCTGCATTTGTTTTTGGTGGTAGCAGTGGAAGGCATTGCCATCCCAGCCCCACACCCACTGTCAAGGGCAGCACCTTCAGCTTTCCCTACTATTTTCTGGAGGCTTTTTGCCAGACTTCAGAGTTACCAAATCAATACAGAGCTGGAAGAACCAAAGCTGCTGTCACCAAATTCTTGCTGGCTGCTTCGATTAGATGTGCAAGACTGAAAGCAACGCCTGTTCCCTTTGCAGCGCCCTCGGTGCACTGGAACAATAGAATGAATGGATGACGCAGGGTGCCCTGTGCACGAAGCCCTGATGCAGGGGGTGTGGATGCTCTGGGCACGGTCTCCAGCAGGGATCCCCAAAGCTGCTCCGAACCCCAGGTCCTCACCCACACACCGGGGCCATTGCCACAGCCCAGGGAACCTCAGCACCACATGACCCCAAGCATCAGCACCCACACCTGTGCTGGGGAGGGAGAGCACTCCAACATTCAGACCCAGAGCATTAAATATTTTCTGCTTAAGTGCAAAATCTTTACCGCACGGCTCGTTAAGTTTCTTCAAACACCAGAGCATTGCTGGAGAAGGCAAACCCGAGCTGCCAAAGGCCAGCCACAGGTACCCCTAAACCCACAGCTCTCTGTGCCCCATGGGCACATTCCACCGACACGGGCTACATTGCACCTTGCAGGACCTCGTCCCCTCGCCCTGCTGCCCTCTGCCTTGTTCTGTCTGCAACCACGCTCACCTCGCTCCTTCGAACCCTCGTGGTACGATGGGTGAAAACAATTAAACGCAATAGACTGGTAATACCCATGGGAAAACATTTTTCGATATGATATTACAATCTTGTTTCAAAATTGGATTTTGCCAAGAGGAAATACAGTTTATTATAAAACACATTTTCTTTTAATTTAATTATATAATCTTTGGCTTCAGAGGAGGGATGCTTAAATCAGACCCATTTAATTTTCAAGTGTATTCACCCATCACCTAGGGCAAATTGGTTTAAATTAGTAGGTGACTATATAAGTTCTAGATATGTGCCAGACAAAAATTTATCCACAAACTCTGTAAAAGCACATCTACATCCACAGCACAGCAGCAGAAATTACAGGGGAAGAACAGACAAGCACCTGAGGAGCAGGATTCACTCTGATTTCAATGATAGCCCTGACAAAAAAAAAAAAAAAGATAGATCCGAGATTTTTTTTTTTTTTTTATCTTTGTTAATGTTTTGCCAGATCAGTTCATCACGCTGCATGTCTGCACTATGCCAATAAAAACTGATGACCTGCAGTTAGTTTCTACCAGGTGCATTAAATTCCCATAACGGGAACAGATCTTGCTAAGTCTACCATGGCCTCTCCTTCCGCAGCGATTACATTTCCAGCCTAATGACAGCAGTGGTTTGTTCAGGCCCCGCCGCCGCTGAGCTCTCCCTGCGATCCATCACAGTGACCCCGCGCACAGCGGCTTGGGACGGACAGTGCTGCACAAAATGTTTGGAAAAAAAAAAAAGAAATCTGTTCCCATCCTGTGCTTTTTTTCCCCAAGAAGAGGTATTTACAGAAGCTGGAGTTGAGCCCCTAAACAGCGCAGGAAGGGGCAAGCAGGCAAAGCCACCCCCAGTGCCAGCATCCTCCAGCACCGGGAGAGCACGGGGGGACCTCCAGCTGCTTGCTGTCAGGCCCCAAGTTCCTTCAGAGCAGCACTTGCACACACACGTTGGGCTCTGCACACACACGTTGGGCTCTGCACACACACGTTGGGTGCTCACAGCTCCTGCAGCCCAATGTCTGCATTTTGTCGCTGCGCGTGAGAATCACGTGCAAGGACCAGAGCGGAAATTCCTGAGCAAAGGGAAAATGCTGCAGTGCAGCCAGGGCTCGGTGAGAACGCTACGATAAATAATAACTGGGGGGAGAGGAAGGCGATGCCCAGCGCTCACACACCCCAGACCCCAGCACGGTTGTGCCACCCACGCGTCCCCTCCCTCTGTGCCCTGCAGAAAATCCAACCATGCAACGGGCACCGTGCCAGCACCGCCAGCCCTGCGTCGTGTGCTGCAGGACAGCAGAGGCCAGCCAGCCAACAGCACGGGGAGGAAAACAAAAGCAGTAACGCCAAAACACAGCTTGGTTATTGTCATTCTTGCAAGGGTGCTTGGTTGTCAACAACAAAACCCATACTGTGGTTCTTGTGCCTGGCAGTGAGCATGGGTTGCTGCAAGAGGGAAAGCTCCACAGAACCAGGAGCCTCTCCATAGGCGTATACTCTGTTTACAAATATATGTATATAAACATACACTTAAGTATATAAATATACGTGCATCACTAGCATCAGTGTGGGAAATTCTGAAAAGGCAATTTGAATGAATTGAAAGCGTTGCTTAAAGGCAAATACTAATCAAACTCCATCAAAACATTGTTTTTGAAAGGTATTTTTACCAATAGAGATCACAAATTCAGAATTCCCCAGGCCAAGTTCTGAATGCACACAGTGCTGGTACCCTCCCTGCAGCAAGGGCTGTCCCTCCAGCCCCCCCGTGCCCTGCAGAGTGGCTTTGCACGGGGGGAAGCCCCCAGCATCACCCCCAGCATCGCCCCACGGCTGCTGGCTGGGGAAGGCAGCAGCTCTGGCTTGCTGCTGCTGGTGCCATCGGGATGGATGGGTGCGTTTGCCCAGTGCCTGGCAATCATTCGGATACAGGTGAGTAAATGCATACAATAGCAAATAAATTGGTATAATAACAAAGGAACACGCATGATTTCAACAGGTGTTGACAGCTGCTCCTGTGGGGTCCTCAGTGCTGGGACAGCACCGGGTCCATCCCGGGCTCCATCAGAGCTGCAGACGCGGCCACGCCAAGTGCTATGGAAACATATGATCTCAGCCAGGCTGGCAAATAAACATTACAAGGGGCTGTTTCAGATCTTTGTAGTAGCAAATCTCAGCACTTAACTAGTAATGCAATAAGTCCTATCAAGAGCATGCTGAAAGGTGGAATAAATTTCCTGGAGAACAATGCTGGTGATGTATGCATATGACCAACGCACAATAAAACTGTAGAATGGGAGGAAAAAAATGCATACAGTCAATACAATAAAATCAGCACAAATATAGGCTGTGTAAGCAAATAAATCTAACAATCCAAATATTTTACAGCACGCTCACATGCAGAACATTTTTCCCCCCAGAAATCTTAGGGCTAAAAAAAAAAAAAAAAAAATTAGACTGTTTTGCATCTTAGTGCATTGTAAAGGCATCAGCGGCTGTCTGCACAAATTACCATTCATCTAGGCGCTGTTGTGGAAATTTTCAAGGGATTTGCAGTAATTATATGACAAAATGCTTGCAAATCTCACTCATTGCTGAATAGAAACACACGGGTCAAAGATTGAACACTCTCAGCTTGGTAATTTGTAAATGTCAATCAGGCTGGGGGCCACGGGAGGCACACGGCGGAAGCGGTGAAAGGCAGCGCGATTCCGTAGCAACCAGAAAAAGCCTTTTCAGTGCACATTATAAAAGGCACGGGATAGTTTTACTTTCCAGCATTTTTTTTTATTTTTTTTTTAAACAAACTGATCACCTTGCACCAAGAGGAGGAGGAAGAGGGGGGAGAGATAGGAGGAGGAAAGTAAAGAAAGGAAGGAAAAACAGTTTAAATAAAACCGGTGAGATTAAATTAACTGATACATACATTCGCAGAGGTAGATCGTTTGCTCTGCAATAAATATGGACTCCTATCTTCCCTTCTCCAAGACAGCAAGGAAAGCAAAATAAAATTAAAAGATATAACAATAAAAATTATAAATGCATCGCGGTCCCGCAGACCAGCAGCCCATAATGAAGGCGGCGTGGAGCTGGGGAGCGCTGTCGGCTCGGGTCGTAAACGGGTGAGGGAGGCACGGGGAGGGCCGTGCTGCCCAAGCCACACCAGGCACTTTGGGAAGCCAAGCCCATCTTTGCCCATTGTCCCCAGAGTGGGATTTGGCATTGAGTTGTTTCAAACTGTGCAAGGAAATAATCCCTGCATCTCCCACTCAACGCTGAGGTCACATCCTCGGTGTTCCTGTCTCCCCGGGCACCACCAAACAGCCAGAAAGGGACTTACCCTGCACACGTACACAGGTGTTTTATTCCGTAGTTAAACCATGGAGTGCCCCTAAACACAGCAATGTCTTCTCTGGGCTGTGCCCCTGCCAAAGCCAGAAAGGTTGAACCAAACCGAGTGCTGCGGAACAGCCGAAGGTCAACGCAAAAATTGAGTGAACTCAACAGAATTTGGTGGATATCAAACCAAAGCTCACCTTCACTTTCAGTGCAGAATTTCCCCCCACACAGGAAGGAACAGCTGCTTTAACTGGCTCAGAGCAGGAAAAGTCTCCCTAAGCCACCACAAACACCAAGGAGAAGAGCCACCACCCAACTGCCTCCAATCTGCCCGACACGGCTGGGGCCCAGGACCAGCCCGGGCAGGAGCCCTGCTCACATCCCTGCAAGCACTGGGGACACAGGCCAAGAACACCTCTTTGGTGGGACAGTAAAGCTGCTCCCAACACCCTGCTGCCAAATCCTGAACCCAACGCGCCGACCCCAACGCACCGCAGCAATCGGTGCTGGGACTCCCCATGCCCACGTTGGCTCCGTGCCCCGGGATGCTGCCAGGAGCTCCGCCCTCAGCCAGCTTAATGAATCCCAGAAAAATTATGAAGTGCCATAAAGCCACACGTGTCATAAAAAGTACAATAAAATTGAGAAAAGCTATTAAGTTATAAATACAACCAATACATGCAACATCACTCAGATGGCAGAAACTAGCTATAAAATAAAGTCATTTTGAGCCATCATTCTACAAGTTACCAAGTCTCTTAATTCACAAGTCACACGTCCCTTTATGGCACCCCATCCTATTGTCTGCACTGAGAGCCGTGCCGCACATATCTCCCCATGCCCGTTAAAGGTACCCATGGCCCTATGGGTGGCGTAGGACAGAGGACCACTGCTGTGCTGGTGCCTCTGGGAGCTGGACAGGGGCTGTAGGCACCTCCCTGCTGCCCCATCCCAAGTCAGCAGCACCACCTGCTCTGCACATCCCGGTGCTGCAAGACCCAGCTCCAATAGCTGCGTAAGACCGAGGTTATCCAGAAAGTCCCCAATGCCCACCTGCAGCCCAAGGCTGTGCAGTAAGTGCTGAGCATGGGCTGCATTCCTTCCTGGACGTACACAGAGCAGCTGCAGAGCTGGAGGTTCATGCAGCGAGCGTATTTCATTTTGCTCACTTTGGATTTAAAGCTCCTTTTGCCTATCAAGCTCCCATCGCTGCTGAACAATTTCTTGTCTTTATTTACTCTCAGGGTCCTGTACGTTATGAATATTCATTGGAATAATTAAAAACGCCGTTCACAGCCCATTGTGTTTACTGTTAGCCCCATAAAAAGCAAACAGGTTAATGATGATCTTTAATACGGGAATTTAATATTATTCCACCTATATATCGGCTAAAAGTTTAGCCTCCCCCTTAAGCTTCATCAATTTACTGAGAATAAGTAACCACCATAAAAGCAGCTGCGGGCGGTAAGTCAGAGGTGCACGCCTCTACGTATTTGTCTTCTGTGCTTTATTTGTTTTTTTGCTGAATTTCTCATTTCTGTTTTGGCTACAGCAGTGGAGAGAGGAAAAGGGAGCCCTTCGCCGGCTCTTGAGCATTAGAGAAATATTATTCTCAGTATTACCTGAAGTTTTATTTAATGCAACGAAAGCTCATTTCAGATGAGAATTAGCCCAGGAATGGATGGCTATTAGGCAACGGGTGATGATGTATGGCTCACCCCTGTGAACTAATGAACTCGCAAATATCTGGCAGGGAAACGCAGGGGCGGGGGAGCGCGGTGCCCTCGTGTCTGGGGTGGGAAGCAGCACAGCCCATTGAGAAAACGCCCAATTTAACACTGGAATCGGCACGGCTCTCACCACTTGCACCAGCCAAGCAGCTGCTCCTGCAACAGAGCTTCAGAGTTTTCCACAGCCCAAGCGAAGTTGCGCTGTTTCCTAAACTGCTCAGAGGAGATGAGAAACTGGAAGTGAGGCAGGAGAGAACCCTGCCCCAAGGAACAGGGAGAGAGAGCCCAGGGCCACCCCTCCCGTGGGGCTTTACAGAGCATTCTCTTCAAAGAATTGTCATCATCTAATGAGACACGATTCCTAGGGACCCTCTGGCCTCAGCCAAAAGGGCTGCAAACAGCTTTAAGAAAAGACATCAGCTGTTCTCAGCCCATTCCCTCCCAACTCTTTGCACACTGTTACTAAAGCGCAGTGACTCTGGGCAAGGAGGAGAGCAGCAGTGCTCCCTGCAAAAAGCCCTCTGCCAGGAGAGGGAAGGAGAACTCAGAAACAAAAGCACAATGGGACCATATCCCATTCCTCCAACACACCAGCAAACACCCAAGTGCCTTCAAAAGACTCAGGATAGGAAATGAAGTGAATTAAGGAGTTAATCAGCACTTACAAGCTGCTGCACTCCTTACCTGCAATGCAACCAGGGAACTGGGGCTGGCAAGGAGGAGCTCTGCCAAATTTATAACTGGGAGCACCTGAGCATTTCCTCTGAAGCTCTTCCTGATGAATTAAAGGGCAAATTCACTTAGAAACCATGGGTTTCTTTGTGGTTTTATTTAACTCTGCAACATGCCCTGACATACAAGAGAGGAGAAGAAAATAACCCTGGGCAGCAAACCTGCACATGCTGCAGGAGAAGAGCAGTGCTGGCATTGGGCAACAGCATCCCTCGGAGCATCCCTCCCTGCATCCCTGGGAGCATCCCTCCGTTGTAGAGTATGGAAATAATGTTGGTGGTTTCTCCCAGTGAGCACTCTACACTCTGTCAGATTTGCATTTCTGCCCTTTTTGCAGTGAGCTTTCCCATGCACCAGCCTCGGCCATCACAAAGCAGGCCCTGCAAATCACAGTGAGATTTGTTCAAAGTGCACCTTGTAAAAATCGCACGTGTGAAAAGCAAAACAATCCAGAAAAGGCTATTACGGTTAATACAGTCTTTTGAGTGACAAATAATAACATATATTTATACACATCTGTTGCTACACAAACAAAACTACTTCTAAAAGAAGTTGAGATAAAATAAAATGACTCTTCAACTTTTCAGCTTTTTTAGCAATCATGAGAAAAAACCCATTTCAGACTAACCAAAATTCCTTTCTTCTCCTTTTTAAAGCACCAACCAAGCAATGACTGGAGTGAAAAAAAAGGTCCCTAAAATTACATGCAAAACGTTTGCAGCCATTTTTTTAAATGTTGGCACTGAGGACTCAGCGCCCAAATGCCCTTTTCCAGCACAACGGTGCAGATGAAGTGCAATGGAGAATTGGACTGAGTGCACTTTCACAGCAACAGGGGGCTGGGGGTAACCATTTGCTGTTTGAGGCGTGGAGCTCCAGCTCTGCTCTCTGGCAGGCTCCCCACCTCTGAGCATTGCACCACCAAAGCACGGGGTGAGCACGCATGGGTCCCCCAGGCCATCACCACCCCCTTGGAGCATCACCATCATCAAAACCTCCTTGGGTGCAGGGAAAGAAAGGGAAATGCCAGATCTGAGCTCCCCCTTTCCACTTTGGTGTGACAGCAACACCTCTTCTCACCCAGCTCATCTGGCGCAGATCTAGGGATGCGCAGCAGCAGCACTGTACATCCCCCATCCCCAAACCCAGAGGAAGCACAGTGGGCTCCCAGCACACTCCCCATTTAATTTTGCTGCTGCTGACCCCAACCCGTTGGGTTTTCCCCCATTTTGGGGCACTTTGTGGCTCTGGAGGACGCAGGGCTCAGCCCGCGGGCGCTGTGCCCGGTCTCAGAGCTCCACCTCGTGCTGCAGGGAGGGGGAAGGAGGAAAAAGAGGGGAAAAAAATTAAAACATATTAAAGGTGTTAATAAGCGACTTATTTAAACGGAGTATCACATATTGAACATTAATCACCTTGCAGTAAAAGTGTAATTAAGGAGTCACTCTGCCTTCTGGGGAAGGCTCGCTTGGAAGCCGAGTGAAAATGGTCTCTTTATTAACACAAATTATTTTATTTGGCCAAAGGTAATAATTCTAAGTGAGGTCAACGGGACTTGTGCACACGCGAGCAGCGCCGGGGCCCGGCCACCGTTTCCATGGTGACTGAGCCAAGTTCATCCTCAGCACGGTGATGGCTTTGCTCCTGCGCATCGCTGTGCCGTGCCGCGTGGGGTTGCTCGTTGGGCACCCAGCACCTGGGCTGCCCCAGCGGGTTCTTGGCACCTTCCTGCAGCCTCAAGACTTACTGCATTGGGATGCGGTGTGCCAGCACCATGGCACTTGGTGTCACTGTTTGGCTTTCCTGGCACAGTGACCCCACGTCCTGATGGGGAGCACGCTGCAGCCATCGCCACCGAGTTCCCAGTGCCCACTGCCAGTGCACAAACACAGGTACCCAGCGCCATGAAATCCAGCTCCAGCCACTGCCCCCAGGAGCATCGGAGCCACTTTGGGCTCCGTTTCCCCACGCACCCTCCTGTGCTGGGAGAAGCCGTGCGTTACGCTGTCTCTGCAGATCATTGTCTGAACGCAGTAGTGATTTATCTGCCTCCCATGTCACTCCTTTATGTACAGCGTTACATGGAGAGTGCAGCATTAACGTTTTACTATTATTCTTACCTTTCAATGCAAAAAGATAAGCGTGTAAATCTTGGCGGTGTCAGCAGGGCCGGCGCGGTGCCGTGCTGCGGGCACTGTGCTGGCACCATGGGGCCACCTGGAGACACCTCCGTCCCCAAAACCACCCAGGAACCAGGGAAAAGCCTCATGGGACACTTCCATGGAGGTGTTTTGGCACACAAAGCCATCCCCTTAAGCATTGCAGCACCACCTATAGGATGCCAAAACCACGTGGAAGCTGCACGACGGGCGCTGCTCCGATGGACGCGAGCAAGGCGTCCTCAGCACAACCCCAAGGCGCGATGGGCTGGGGCCCCCACCACCCCACCCACACATCAGGACCCATTAATGCCCCACAGCCGCGTCCCACGCAGCCCCTGCGTCCCTACCCCAGCTCCCCGCCCCGCCGCGAGGTCCCGCACAACTTATTAACACCTAGTCACGATTAATCAGGCAGGGAAAGCTAAAGCAGGTCCCTAATTAGTTGCTGATGATAACTATATTTGTCATCCTCCCCCAATTAGTCTACTGTACATTTTGGAGTTTAATTGCACCTTGTTCTTCATTTAAATGTCATCATGTGCATATATTCTCCTCATTCTTTAGCAGATTTGAGAAAAATTTGACATTAAATATAGATTATCTTCAGATTTCCATAATTAACACAACCGAACTGTCTTCAGCCCCAGCGTTCCACCGCACACGACACATCTGGCTGCTCCCTTGGAGTTGGGTGTTCCTGGGGCTCCTGTTGGCGGTGCTGGGCGTCCCCCTCACGTCGGTGACACCGGGGCCATGGGTGAGTGGCAGTGACACGGCCTCGGGGTCTCCTCCCTGCCTGCACCAGCACTGCCAGCACTGGGGTGACACAGACCCAAAGGGTGACACGGAGCCAAGGGGTGACACAATGCCGAGGGGTGACACAAAGCTCTTGGGCAACAAAGAGTCAAGGGGTGATGCAACACCAAGGGGTGACAGAAAGTCAAAGGGCAACACAGAGCCAACAGGTGACACAATGTCAAGGGGTGACATGGAGCTGAGGGGTGACACAAAGCCAAGGGGTGACACCTGCCACCACCCGGCCCCATGCTGTCCCCCACCCCAGCCCATCCAGCAGCACCCAGAGCAGTGGCAGAGCTGCTGGCACCCTGCACGTGGAGCGGGGGCTCCCACCTGTCCCCACACCCCAACCTCCCACCCACGGGTCCGGCTGCTGAGAGGCAGGCGCATGGCTGGCAGCATGGGATTTTCTTCCTGAAGAAGAAATCTCCTTTCTTTAAGAAGAAAAAAGAGGGGAGGAAGGAAGGGAAAAAGCCATCAAGAAAGCTGCACGGTCCTACCTGTCCCTTAAGACGAGGGCATCGCACAGATCATCCCTAGTGCCTGGCCATGGCCAAATCCCATCACGCGTTTCCCGACCGCCCGGCGTGGGCTGCAGCCCCCGGTGCCACGGGAGGAGGCTGCTGCCGAATGAGCGGCTGGGTGGAGAGGGGAAAGGAAAGGTGGGGAAAAAAATAAAAAAAAAGAAATCAAGGAGTAGTCAAAAAGTGTATTAGAAGCAAATTTGGAGAGAAATCAATGGCTCGTAATTAGATTTGATTTTTCTTCACGTTTTGTTTGGCTGGGGGTTATGTATAGACTCCATGCGAGCGGAGAGGAGAGATTAAAGCACGGAGAACAGGTGCCGGATCACGAGCTGGTGGCCACCAAAGCATGACAGCTCCATCACCGCTGTCAGCAGCACAGCAAATAAACATATAAATAAATAACGGGGAAGGAGGCACAGCACGCCGGCATTCACTCGCTGCTCCCCGGCATCACCAGCCTGTCCAGCCACACAGCAGCATCCAGCCCTGCTCACGGGGTCCCCAGATGGCATTAGGGCCTCCCTGTCCCCGTGGCAGGGAATGAAGCCCCCCCAGGTGTTTCCATCGTGCTCTGGGTGCTGGGCAAACCTGGTACAGGAGCACGTCCCTGGGAAAAGAGAGGAACCCAGTGGTACCAACACATCCCTGCACCCTGATGGCATCAATAGCTGCCGTTAAAAACTCAGCTGTGTGTGTCTGAGGTCTTATTTCTCCTCTTCTGAATGGGAGAGCTTTGCAGATATATGTACACACACACAGACACAGGCTCACATGCATTATATATGTGCATATATACGTATGGGGATGGCCCGCACGAGGGCCGGCTGGGTGCCACCACGCTGGCAGTGGCATTGCCATCAGAGCTGCCCACCCTCATGGGCCACTTTTTTTCCAACGTTCCCCTTTAACCTTGAAACTTAACCTAAAAGCCGGGCTGCTGTGCACATGACTTCCCACAGAGAATGGCAGCCCTCATTAGCAGCACCCTCCGCTCCTGCGCTCGGGGCCAGGCGGCAGCAGCGGACACCCCCTCCCGAGGAGCAGCTATTGAACACGGGAGCGGCAATCAACACTAATTAAACACTCGGCTGTTGAGGGGAGAAAATGTTTATAAAAAAAAAAAAAAATCAAGAGGAGGGGAGCGCATCTTCTGTTTTCTATAATTAGTGAGCAATATTCCCCAGGCGGTCGCGGCAATCGAACGCGGGGCCGCTCGCAGCTGCTGGGTGCACGCACACAAAGGGGACTGCTGGGGGCATGGGGCGGGGGAGCACCCATGGGTGGGGGCTCAGCACGGCCCCAGAGCGGGGTCCTGCCCTCCTGTGACAGCACGGGACAAGGGCTGAGATGTCCCTGAAGGGCGGAAAGGAAGGGGTCAGCGCTCGCTCAGAGCAAGGAAGGGGTCCAGGTATGGAGAAAGCACTTTCATGGTTTGTATGTGAACGAAGAAGAGAAATCAAACAATCCTCCAGCACGTGCTGTGCTCCGATACTTGTCCGAGGGCTGAAGCACCCATCCTGTAAACCCACACCGACACCACCCGCTGCCTGCGGTACCAGCGAGCAAGGAAACTGGGTTTGTCAAACAAACAAACGAACAAATTAACTTTGGGCACTGCTCTGCCCTTCCTGCAGGGGCTGCCCCAAGGAGCAGGGCCATGTGCGCTCCCCCAGAGCAGCGCAGCCCCATGCAGCCCTCGCTGCCTTCCTGCCCTCCTGCATTCCGATGAACGCTGCCGGGGGCACGCGTGGCCCGAGGGCAGCGCTGCGATGGTCACAGCCCTCGTCCCGACCCTGCACCTGGTTCAATATTAATGACAGTTCCCATGCGGTGCTGTCCCTGAGCCCAGGCCCAGAGGTGCCCCCAGCATCGCTTCCCAGCCCCGGCCCCAGCTGTCGGTGCCTGGCCCCATCGATTGGGGGCGGGGGGGCCGCGCTTGGGGCTGTGCTGGGCTGCACGGGTCGGTGTGGGAGAAGGGGTGGAAACTGCGCTGAACACCACGCCGAGCCCAAATCACAGAATGACAGAATCACAGAAACATTAAGGTTGGAAAAGACCTCTGAGATCACCAAGTCCAACTGCTGGCCCACCCCCACCACGCCACGTCCCTCAGTGCCACGTGTACACGTTCCCTGAACACCTCCGGGGATGGTGACCCCACCACCTCCCCAGGCAGCTGTGCCAGCACCTGACCACACTTCCAGAGAAGAAATTTCTCCTGAATGTGTGGGAGTAAGCTCAGGGGAAGTCAGAAAAACCTTTGATTATCTTGCGATAATCGATGGTGACCGATGGTGCCAGGGGCTGTGTGAGCACCGTGCCCTCCCGCTCTGCTCTGCCCTCGATATCCACGGTATCTCCGGCAGTAAACAACCTCCCAGAGTCGTTTCTTGGAGCAGCAGCAGATGGTCAAGAGCATTTCCTGAAATTGAATATTATAATGAATTTAAGATCGAAAAAAAATTTACATAATAATCTGTTTTAGATTCTGATAGTGAAGAAACCTACACAGAAACTGCTTCTTTTCAGCTGTTTGAATTAAAGTATAAATCTTCAAGTACTTTAATTATAAACAAACTCTTCGCTCTTCCAGATCCACGGAAGAAATTGAAAAATTAACCACCCGGTGAAGCTCAGGGCCATGTGCAGGCTCCAGAGGTCTGTGGATGGGATGGGGTGGGATGAGGATGGGATGGGAACTGGGATGGCATGGGACAGGTCCATGCCCTAAGGACCAGCCATGCCCAGGCCCTGCCCATGGGCATCCACGGAAGCAAGGCAGTACCCCAACGGCAGCAGATAGAGCTGTGACGTGCAGATCCCTCAGAAGCAGCCCCAATTTCCTGAGCAACAAGAGAGGAGCGGTGCTGGCCCCGCTGCAGGGCGCTGCCGGCACGGCAGCGATGTCCCCATCCATCCTCGGGCTGGGAGCGCTTCGCCTGGCAGCCCAGGGCCTTCCCTCATAGAAAAGCAAATATTTGGTCTAGATAAAAATCCCCGAGAGCGTTTTCCCCAGGTAATACTAGTAACTAAAATAATCACATTCACTTTGCTGGTTTAATTTTATATTTCCATTTCTACCTTATCTTTTTCCTGCAAGCATCATTAAACCACACCATAACAAAAATACATGAACTGTTATTCTTTCAAGAGAAGCCATAAACCACCTCAAAGCTTTTCAAGTTTATTCTTATCTCGTACATCTTCCCCTGGTTCGTTTTCTTTTCTTTTTTTTTTTTTTTCCCTTCATGCATTTCAGAAAGGTAGTTTTCCCTAATGTTAAGAACAGTTGCATTGAAAATGAGATGCTGCCTCTGAAAAGCCCCTCTGGAGGATTAAATAAGTAAAATATAGCCAGAAAATAAACTGGAACCTCATTAAAATAATTTTGCAAGAAGAAATCCTACCTCACAATAGGTTTTCAATATCACTTAGAAAATTCTTAGAGTCGTATATATACGTTCTTAACGCAGGACCTTCCATTAAGAAAGACATTACAGAGGGAACCGACGGCCGCTTAGCACCCACGGTTGCAGAAAAATGTGCGGTAGGCACAGATGCGATCTGGAGCAAAAGCCGTGAGGTCTGGCTTCAACGAGGGGGGGGCAGAACACGGCCCCCTTCTTGCTGGGAACACAACCCCATGGCCATGGCCAGGCTCAAGGCTCTCCCATGGGCTCCGGATCCTTTACACCACCGATTCCCAGCAGTGTTAAGAACCACTAAGGAACCCCAGTGGTACCCAATGGTGCCCAATGGTGCCCACTGGTGCCCACTGGTGCCCAACGTGCCACAGCCCCACCGCAGCCTGGGATGGAGCCCGGCATCGTCCACATTTTGCATCTCCAGAGAAAACAGCTGAGCCAACACTTACGGAGCGCAGGAGAAACGCTGCTGATCTTGCAGCTTCCAAAACAGGCCAGGAAAAAAAAAAGAAAAAATTGGCAGGTTTAACTTTGCATCAAGCCATCGCTCGTTGTTACATTTTTGCAGTGTATAAAGCTATTGATCATAGGATGCCGTTACCTCTGCCTGCAGCTAACGCTGCGCAGCGGGCGGACGTGGATTCCCTTTGGGCCACCTCCAAAACCTCCATCAGGCTGAGCTGGACCTCAAGGTAATGTCACCAACACCAAGGCTGAAGCCCAAGTGAGGTTACAGCCTTTCCCTCAAAGCAAAACAATCCCTGCACCTCCCACCCAGCCCCCCAGCTCCCTCCCACCCAGCTGTCTGCTGGCACAGCTGCACAACCCCAGGTGTGCGCGGGTACACGGGGCACAGCCCTGCGAAACGCGGCTGCAGCCAACCAGGCCCCGTTACCCAACATCTGGGTCGCCAGTTTATAGGGAATAAATATCACACTTCAATTTCATGGTGACTTAGGAGGGTTGGCTGGCAAATACCATGGCTTTTACATGGTTCTACCAATTACCGAGCAATTACATGTAACCTAGATCTGGAGGACATACAGTGGAGATAGAATGCATTCCTCTCCGTGTTAAAAAGAAAGAGGCAGTTAATAGAAAACATTTTTTTTTTTTTAAATAAAACCCTCCTATTAGAATCCACAGTATTCCCGGGTGATGTTATTACAACTCTGCACCAACACCAAACCCACGGGAAGGTCTGCCATCCCCTTAACACATCGGCTGCGGGACGATCAATAAAAATTTACTTTAAACCGTGCCATATGTCGCTTCCAACAAAGTTTTATTATTCAGATTCATCAGTTTGTACCTCGGCCCCCGTGCAATTAAATCCCATTTAGCAGCACTGACCTTCCGAGTTGAACTTGTCATTCCTACAGCTGGAGTTTAACAGCACTTTGAAAGAACGAAAACAAAACGCCCGCCCCGATGGGGAGCACGGGGAGCCGGGAAACCCCCACCAAAACAGGGAGAGGGGAAAAAAACAAAAAAAAAAGAGCGCAGGCACATTTTAACATGTTGTAGCGTATTTGTAAACATCGTTAATCATGGATTAGCAGATGGTAATGCTAATTGCACCTGTGGAAGTAACAAGACCTCAAGGTTGATTACATTTACAAACTCGGCTCCTCGCTGGAGGATTCCCCGCCGCGCCCGGAGGTGCCATGAGCTCAGGATGAGCCCTCGTGAACCTGGTGAAGGTGCCTCCATGGAGCTGCTCCCACCAACGGGACCCACACGTCCCATTGGGTTCGGCAGTACAGGATCCAGTGAAGGATTTTATGGAATTAGGGTTTTTTAGGTTGTGTTCACAATTTGTGCACAAAGCCTAAATCCGGGGCATTGGCTGAGCTTCCCCAGGCCCACTGCTCCTTGAGCTGATTTTGGGGATGATGAGATTTGTGCTCGTCCCAGGAGGGAGGCAGAGGTGGGGAGCGCATCTCCGGAGCTGCAAGGACAAATATTTTGCCACCGCGCTTAGAGACACTTTGATTATTGAGAAATCATTTTGGAAGGGCAATTACTACATTTTAAAATCAATTTGGTAAATATGCTTCTGAAAGGAATCCATGACAAGCAGCAGGGAGGGAAGAATTGACTTTCAAATTACACAAACACACACACACTTTATTCATATCTAAATATCAAAGAGTCTCTATGTACAAACAGAAGTAATCAGGAAGCATGTTTTGATCTTGCTGATGTACACAAAAAATGACAATTAATGTCCTCCTTTATGATATAAAGCCGGGAGTTTTTTACAGTTACATTACAGGGACGATTATAGTCGAGCTTAAGGCTAAAAATAATGAAAGACTATAAAAACTACATCTTAACATTTAAAAATACCCAGGAAATTAACTGGAGAAGCAGGCAATGATCCAATTAATGGCTCGCATTTATTAGATCGGGGGCAAACGGCACAGCACACAGCTCTGGCTCCAGAGGTGCAGCTGTGCCGAGGCCCTTGCTCTGCTCAGCACCACCCTGCCCAGCGCTCCCCGGGTGCACCAGGAGCCTCCTGGAAGCCAAACCCTGCAAGCTCTGACACTGCAGTGCCAAGGCAAGGTGTAAGGGGAAATCTGCAGGGGAGCTGCTGCTGCACTGCTGGCTGAGCGACTGCAGGGATTTCAGGCCACCCTGCTGAGAGCTGGGAGCGCCTGCAGAGCGTCTGGGAGCCCCTGGCTGGCTCGTCCCAAGAAGAGGTGCCTGCTCCATCACCTGCCTGGCATGGCTGAGCGTGGCCTGAGCACGCACGGCTTCCCAACACAAGCAGACTTCATGAAGTGCCTTCTCTTATTAAGTACTGCATGCAGAAATTCCTTATTAAAAAAAAAAGGAGAAACTGCAGTTTGTATGAAATCAGAAATATATAGATATATATATGTACACTTAACTACAGATGAAGAATAAAGCAATGGCTTTATCCTGCTGCTCAAGAGGACTCAGCTACCCCAAGTGCTGAACGTGGCTTGGAAAAATGAGCAAACCTAAAGCACGGGCACCCTCTGCTGGGGCAGACACGGCTGCGTGGTCAGCGCCGGGGGGAGGGCTGCCAGCAGCCTCCCCAGCCCCTTGCCTTTTTATTTCAATGTTTATAAACCAGGCACATTCAGCTCACAAAATGCAAGTGCTCCACACCTGCCTGAGAGCCCCAGCGATCTGCCAGGCCTTGGCTGCTGCTCAGTGAACACCTCCAGACTCAGGCACCGAAGCCTTGCTCACACTGCAGCAGGCATTTTGGGGGGATTTGGTTTTGCCTTTTTGCAGAGGTGACTCAGGATACACGACGCTGTGCCAGGCACCCTCTCAGTTGCAGCTGCAGTCCCAGAAGCGAGTACTCGACAGCACTGAAAAGCAAAATATCTCAGCGCTGCGCTCTGCAGGATCCACCTCCATGCCAGCAGGGCACAGCCCACCTTCACCCATCCATGTGGCAGCCCCAGAACCTCCGTGGCCACAGCACTGAGGGCTCTGGGCAGCGAGGTAAGGCCACAGCCGGGCCATCGGCTCTGTGAAACCCAGCACTGGTCACTGCATCTATCCTGCCTCCCAGGCTGGCCCTCCATGCTCACCTTGGCCAGGTGAGTGCCCACAGCCACCGCAGCTGCAGAGCTGTGTCCTGTCCCATCCCGTGCCCTGTCCCACCCCTCGTCCCATCCCACCCCAGGGCCCTCGGCAAGGCCACCAGCCTCCCACAGAGACACATCTGAAAGACCTCCACATCCACAGACCGGTTTACAGACTTCATTTAGCTCAAAGGAAAGTCCTAATTAGTCACTCTGAGTGATTTACTTGTTCATTTGGAAGGGGGGGAAGGGGGAGACTAAGCTGAATTGTTTGAAATTATCCCTAAAGGGCACTGTAAATTAAGTGTTAATGAGGAATCCTATGCAAAGGGCCACAGTAGCTAAATAAAATAATTAAGGTGCTAAGCGATAGCATTCATTTGGTTCTCAATAATTTAGCCAGGCTGGTTTTCAACCAGGATATTTGCAAATGAAGCCACTGTCACCACTGACCCCGAACCCACGATGCCATCAGTGGGGACAGCGGTGCTGGAGCAGCTCAGCATCCAGCTGGATCAGGCTCACCACAAAAAGAAAACTTCCTTGGATGGAAATTCTCCTGATTCCCCTTCCCACCTGAAGTGCCCTGTTCCACTAACCACGCTCTGGATTGATATATGGCACAAAAAGGATCGAGTCAAGCCTACAACAAATCTTTACAGAGGCTTTATTTCAATGGGCTGCATTGCCCCCCACTACAGCTGTTTCTAACAGCTCATGTCCATCCTTCAGCACGGCTGCAGACTTGTGTTACAATCAAATACAACACGGTGCATTTCCAGACACTGGAGCAGCAATGTGTAACAGAGAAACTGCCTCATTGTGAATAAATTGCTATGGAGCAGCCCCAAACCACACCTGTGTCTCCCCAGCACCCTCGTGGCAGCTGAAGGGATGCTGGGCTTGGGCACAGTGCACAGCTGCTCTGAGGCAGCACCAACCAAGCACCATCTCCCTGCTCCAGCCCCAAAAACTGAAGGATTTGGCTGCCCACTTTTAAAGCTTAGCTTTGTCTTCCTTCCTTGCAAACTCTCCTCTGAGGTGCTGGTGGAACACGTTACCTACTGCATGCAGGCATCTGACTTCAGCGCTGAGCCAGGGCTCTGCTGGTGTTGTGCATGAGCCCAAACACACCTCGGGACGGTGGGGCTTGCTCTGTAACTTGCAGAGATGGTGCAGAGCCTGGAAGGAGCACTTCCATATCCATGCTGATAGAGCACAGCCAGGTAACGCTGTGCAGCTTCTCACCATCAAAAGTCTGGGCTGACTTCCACCACGTGCCAGGATAAAAATCAATCACCGTGCCTCAGCTTCTGGCTGCAGATGGAGTGCAGGAGAATGCCTGTAGGAAAGGAACAAAAAAACCCCAAACTTTTATTTTATAACTGTAAGAAAATCATTCTGAAGGCCTGGATTGTTTTATTTTTAAATGCAGGAATTCAGAGCGATGCTATTGTATGAGATCTGCCTTTACCAGTAGCCACGGAGACGTTCAGTGACTCGATGCCGGGGTGCAGCGCCCTGCCGGGGGGGATGGCCAGCATCCGGTGGCACAACAGCTGCGTCTCCAGGGAAAGGCCATCGCCTTCACCACCTGCAGAACAAAGACACTGCTCAGGTCAGCTCCCAGCCACGCTCCTCCTCCCCACTCATGGATTCAGGTCTTGCAAACGCTGTCACCACCACATCCTGCCCCTGCACAAACTCGTATGTAACCTCACCACCAACCATGGAGCAACAATAACCAGGGACAGACGGGCACCACACCTGCCTTCCCTTCCTGGCCCCTTTCACCGTCCCCAGATCTGTTCCCAGCACCTGCAGTGTTTTTGAGGAACACCCGTGCTACCCACCTGCATCCCCAGCAGAAAGCACAGAGCCTTGCAGCTCGAGGCACCCTCCGTGCAGCCGCCCACGGACACAGGCTGCTGCCAAGGGACGGAGCAGACAAAGCCACCAGCCTGCTCTGCCACAGCAAATCCCACCTCCCTATCGACAGAGACAGGTTCAGCCCTCTCAGCACAGAGTACCACCAGCTGGGTGCAACTTGTGAATGCAGACAGTTTAACCAGAGGCTTCAATTGATTAGTTGTTAAACCATCCAACAGCCCTGATATGTTTGGGCTGATACACTGGTGAAACAGAGTTGAAATCTATCCCAGGTCATTAGTAGTTGTTTGACTCACACTGTCACAAAGGGAAATGGAAAGGGAGAGGCTTTAAACAATCCTATGTGCAGACAGGTGAAAATGCAGACGACCACAGACCTCCCAGCCCGCCTGGCTCCCCAAAGACTTCTTCCACATTCGTTATTTAGAGCTACACAGACAGCTACACGGCCACAGGAATACCTGGCTCCTTTCACGACGTGCTCGCCCTCGAACAAACCATGCTCAGCATGCTGGAAGCCAGGTGTTCCCTTGACAGCCGTGCCCTGGTGCAGACTCACCCCCCTGCAGCACCACCAGGGCACACGCTGCCTGCCAGGGGCTCCTGCACCTCTGCCTGCGTGACCAGTGCTGCCAGCACAGCCTCGCTCAGCCCACCTGGGAAGCCTGGGTGACACAGGGAACCAAAGCCAGGGCTCCCCCAGCCCCACCTGCTGTCACTGCTACGCTCTGTCTCTCTAGGGATGTTCCATGAAAATAAAAATATATATATTATCATACTTCTGTCTGGTTCAATACAGGAAAGTTGTACATCTTACATAATATTTGTCTCCTGAGCCTCTCCAAACCATGCTCTCCTGGGATTCTCCAAGTGGGACAGCAGCTATTAGCAGAGGTGCCACAGTTCCTGGAGCAATCTTCTCCTCTCCCTGATAAAGGTCTTACGATTCCTAATAAAGGCAGCAATTTTGCTTCCAGCTTTTACAAAGCTTTTTATGGCTCTTGCTGCTTAAAATAATTAGGACCTATAAATTCAGGGCAAAAAGACTTGCACAGAGTGTGACACGTGGGAGGAAGTATTGACTAAATCAGATAAAATCCTAGTTTATACTGGCGAACAAAATGCTTCTCACTTCACATCTTTGACTTCAACCTCAGCTTTGTCTCTCACTGACAGTGCACCTGACACAGTCCCTCTTCATCACCTGGTAACGCTTGCTTCCCATCAAGTACTGCAGCACCACAAGGACTGAGGGCCCAGGATCTGGTGTGGCACTCAGAAGGGCTTGTGGCGAGATGCACCATCCCTCACCTTCACATCAAGACTTGCCATACTGGATCAGACAGACTCAGGCTCCGAGCACTCCACTCCCTCCAAACCACACAAGACACTTTGCACCACAGCGCACAAAAGCCTCTGAGTTGGCTACAACAACAGAGCAGCAGGTTTCCTGCCCCACCTGCAGTTAGCACCACTGTAACAACCACAGTTCTCAGTGCAGAGTGTTCAAGTCCAGGCAGAAGCAGCTGTGCTGGCTGTCCAGAGCAAGGTGCAGAATGAGCATCTCAATAAAACCACCATTTCTATGAAAAGCCTTAAAACCCAAGCTGAAGGCTGAATGTGAAAGAATAAACCACCCAGCAGCTCCTCTTGCTTGGACATGAGTGCTCCCAACCTGCTCCTGTTCACACAAGGCTTCCAGTCTCAAGGACAGCCAGCCTGCCTGTCACCTTAGGCAATGAGTCCAGAGCAGACAACATTAACTTGGACTGTCCAAATCATTCTCTGCTAAGCCAGCGAGGATGCCAGGAGGATGAATTCTAGTCTGCAAATGCTTAACTTACAAGACAATCTGTGCAATGCTAGGAAGCTCACTGCCATGCTAATCTATCTTCACTGCTCCCTGTTTGTGGCTGCAGGTACGCTACATATTCAGATCTAGGATGTTTCTTCAAACAACCCCAGCATCAGACAATTGTAATGTTCAATTTTCTTTTCAGTGAAGAGTTAGTGCTCAGCAGAGAGCTGAAATCATTACTGCTGCAAGGTCTGGGAGCTCTCCTTATGCATCTACCAATCAGTCTCCAATCTCCCTTGACAAAAGGATATTTGGACTTTTTCCTAGAGAAATCTCTCATAATTCAAGGTAATGACACCACTGCCACTTTCATTCCCTTCCTTTCTCTTGGTGTTGTCGTCGCTTCTGGGATGCATTTCTTTGTGGCCCATCAGCATCGCTGCCAGCCTCCCTATTCCCTTTATAATATAGGTTCACACATCTTGTAGAGATGCCAGATTTGCTGCGTTGTCTTGTCAGTATTTCTAGGAGTTCAATAAACATTTTAATTAAAGGAATGTCTTCTGAGCCAAGAAAACCGCAGCACGGGGCAGGATTACAGCCCCTTGATGGCTCACTGCCAGCCTGGCACCGCTTCCAAGTGAAAGAGCTCAAACCAGTGCTTGTGCCAGGTGACAGACAGCGGGGGCCAAGGTGGGGGCCAAGGTGGGGGCCACACAAGGGTGCCTAGAGCAGCCTCCTTTCTCTAGCTGCCGGTAAAGGACGTGACACTGCCACAAGGCCATTACTCCCCTTCTCTTCACCTTCTGTCAGGCTACACAGCTCCACGCTCTGCCTACAAATGACAGCACTCTTTGCAAGCCCCCTCCACACAAAGGAGGAGAAGCAGAGGGCACTGCACGGTGCAGTTGCTCAGGACCAGAAAAGCTCACAAAGCACACAGGTCTGGCAGGGAGGAGGTTAACCCTGCCCTCCCCACCTGCAGGGCAGCAGCCAGTAGCTCCTGCATTCTCCTAGGCGTACAGAAGCTGCCCTGGACTGGTCCTGGTAGTGCTCTCTGTGCCACAGAGCCAGCCTTGTGTTCAGACCATCCCCCACACCTCCTCACACTTCTTCCCAGATCTGAGCACAGAGATATGCTCCTGGCTTCTTAAAAGCAATCATGCACAGCCCACCATTACAGCCTCAGCACAGCAGACACGCATCTCCCAGTCTCTCCCTCTCGGGTTTGTGGTTTGCCAACACAAAAAATCAGGGTTGGGGCTCTAGGACAGGATCGACAGCACTGCAGAATGCAATGCAAACCAACACACTGTGGTTGCAGCAACCCAGTGCTGTCCTCCTGTTCAAAACTGCCATGTAGCCCCTCTGCAGTTATTAAACTCCCTGTTCATCTACACAAACTGTTTTGTTCCTTGCAGTTCCTTCAGAGAAACTTCCTGGCTCCCCCCCTTCTTCTGGGTCCCTAGTTTATTTGCAGCCAGATCATTCTAGAACTTCTTGCTCAGCTTTTCTCTTCCAGACCAAAGTGTAATGGAATGTAACAGACCTGCAACTACCTTAGGGGATGAAATGCCAACCTGATCATTCCCCCACACTTCCCCTGAGACCAAAGCTCTGTAAACTGAAATACCTATTACTAAAATAATGGGTTTATTCCACCGAAATTCCGAGCAGCTGATGACAGGAACATTTTCCACAGCTTCAGACGGGCCCACTGTTCCCACAACTTCCCAGCCTTCTGCAGCTTTAGCCTGAGAACAGGAAAGGAAACAAATGTTAAAAACAATACCAACTTTTCAAGCTTAAAAAGAAAATAAAGACATGTACATAACCATATATATTTTTAAAATTTTCAGTAAAGCTGACTGGCTTTTTGACATCTCTTGAATTTTTACCACCAAAGTCCTACCAGAACCAGGATACAAACCTTGAATGAGAAAAACAAAAACAAAACATAGTTTTCCTTCTGGTGCTTCTTCCAGGCCAGCAAGCAAACAGAAGAAATTGTAAAGACTTTATTTTGTCAGTGTAACAGTTCTAGGAAGGTTTTTGCTAAAAAAAAGCATACAGAAACAGTAGTATTAAACAGATCAGCATAAAGCTAATGAGCAGAGCAATGCAGTGGAAAGTTCTCAAGTACAGGCTCAGCCATCAGAAGCTCCCAGAAACATTTTCAAACACAGGTGCACATTTTCAAACTTAGATGCCACAAATCAGCTCATAAAAAAGCAGGGCACTCAACACTCATTGCCTCACGTAACCAGAGCACCAGCCTTCTTTCCCTCTGCCTAATATAAAGTACCTTAATTATTTGTCTTGGAAATCTATTTTAACAATAAAAGAGCTGCTGCTTCTTGCCAGCTTCATTTCCTGTGAAAATGGCTCTTTTTACATTAAGGTACATCAAATTTACACCAGCCAGGCAATGCCAAGGGTTAGGCCAGTGAATCTGGGTCCAATTAAATGAACTGCTGCAATGGCTCAAAATGTTAATAATTCAAGCTTTACGGTAACAAAGTGGTTCTTCCAGCTGTTTCAATTAAATATCAACGTACTTCATGTGCCTTTCATTTCATCCAGAGCTCCAGCTGCCACAGACCTGTTGTACAGCTGAACACTGGTTTTCTAAGCACTGAGTGGGAAGAGTCCAGGCTCATCCCTGCTCATGGCCACATCACAATCTGATGAGCTCCTCCTCAAAGGCACAGAGCTACCCCCAGAGTGCAAGCAGGTGCCTCCATTCCTCTGTGGATCCGCAGCTTCTGCCCTCCCATACCTCACTGGACCCTCCAGCCCCACCGCTGCAGCAGTCCTGGGGAATCCCACACAAACAGGGGAGGGCAGAGGAGAGCTGGCAGCTCCTGGCCATGAGCACCCAGCCTCCAGCAGGGCAGCATTCATCTGGTTCCCACCCCAGCCAGGACACCTCGATGAGGAGTTAGGGCACTTCTGTGGTGCTCTCAGAGGAGATGGACACACACTGCCAATTCAAAGCAACTTTCCTGCATTTGTTCCACCTCAAAGCATGTTTTACCACATGCATTCCCCTGCCTTGTGCAACACCGTTCTGCAAAGGGCCTTATCTCACCTCACAGCATAAACACAGGGGAGAAAGACTCCCAGCAGCTCACACACAGCCCTCGTTTCTCCCCACTCCCCTGATCTAAAGGCTGCCCAATGCTGCCATCGTGTGCCAGGCCCTGGGACACTGCCTCCACGTGCATCGGGCAAAACCCACCACAGGCAGCAAGCAGCACCAGCCCTGGTCCCCAGGGATGGACAGGGAGACAGACCCCGTCCTGCCAAGCCTGTTACCATGGCAGCACCTTCTTCCAGAAAGGCCCCACAGCACACAGCTGCTGCTTCAGCAGACTGGGAAAGCACGCCTGTAAGAAGGGTCCTATGGCACACACCACCAGCAGCAAGCAGGAATGCAGAGCAGGAGCACAGAACACCGCAAATAACCAAGTCCTGGTTTTGTATCTCCTCTCTGTTCTGCACGTGCACTGTTTGAGGTTTCCCATATGCACTCAAATACTGACAGGAAAATAAATTTGGATCATTCTACCTTCAGAAAGCTCCGGAGATCATCTGTGCTGTAGACGTCGAAGACCTCCATAGCTCCAGAACTAGCCTTGCTGACTGTCGGAGTCAAGGGGCAGCTGCAAAGGAAAAAGAAAGGAAAAGTTTCGTATGAAAACAAAGGAGGAAAACCAGGAGGATTTTTCCTTCCGTATTTTCTTCTCGTGGGTTCTACCCAATTCCATCTAGTCTGCAAAGGTCTCCTTCATTCCACGGATGTATTTTCCTACAGAGGAGGGCTCACAGACGAACCCAGGAGAGAAGCTGCAGCAATTTTGTGTGCAGCTGGACAATTAAAACATAAAATGGGTTTAAAGGAAGTTCCCAGGGAGGTTCCCTGCCTGCCTGGAACACAGCATCCTGCTGCCTCCCCGCAGGGCACACTGCAGAGCAGGCACTGCCCAAACCCTGCTCTAAACCTCGGTCCTGGAAGCCCTCTAAAGAAGCTGTCGAGGAGTGCGGGCTTGACACCAACTCGGGAAGGGAAAGGCACACAGAGCCGAGCAGCCCGGCGGGGCAGCGCAGTACCTGTTCCTGCGGCTCGTCACCACTCTGTCCGCCCCCAGGAAGTACGCGGAGCGCAGCAGTGCCCCCAGGTTCATGGGATCCTGGATCTGCTCCAGCACCAACCACAGCAGCTGCCGGCTCGGGCTCTCCCCGCGCCCCAGCTCGGGCTCCTCGGCTTCCTCCAGGCTCTTGAAGCGGAGCGGGGCGGCCTCCAGGCACACCCCCTGGTGGACGCGGCCCCCGCAGAGCGCGTCCAGCTCCCGGCGGCTGACGCGGTGCACGGGCACCCCCCGCGCCGCGGCCTGCAGCACCAGCTCGCTGCTGAGGCGCTGAGAGCCGCTGCCGCGCCGGAGGAACAGCCCGAACACGTCCCTGCGGGCCTGCGACAGCGCCATGGCGCACGGCGCGACGCCGAAGAGGATCTCGGAGCCCCGCGTCCTCCCCACGGGCGGCGGCCTCACCCCGGGCCTCCTCCAGCCCTCCCCTGCCGCCCCAAAGCAGCGGCTGTGCCTCACGGCCATGCGGGTGAGGGCCCTGAACGCCCGCTCCATAGCTGCCACCCGCGCGGGGCAACGCCGGAACCACTCGTGGAACGAGCGCGGGACCCTGCGGGGGGTCCGGCCACACGCGTGGGCAGAGCCTGCACCCTCCCCCGAGGCCTGGCACGAGCTCACGGGGAGCGCCAGAGGAGCGCCGCACCGCTTCCGGTCAGAACACTGCCGGTTCCGGCCAGAGGGGTGTCTCGCACGACAGCGCGACCTTGTGGTCGGCGAGGGCGCAGCCTCATGTGTCATTTTTCCCCCATTAACAAGGCCTTAATTAACCAGGAAAGGGCAGTTTTTAAGCGATTCATTAGAGGCCCTATCTCCAGTAAAAGCGGCCCCACCATGCGCCAGGGAAGCAGCCGAGCCCTGGCCTGGATGCAGATATATTGGAGGCTGAGGGGGGCCTATACCCAATAGGAACTGCCCAACTGGGATGGGATGAGCAGGAAACGCACATTTTAAGGGCAAAACTGTGGCCTGTTTCCTACCCAGCCACAGCAACTGCAACACGCTCTTCCTGGCAGCGTTGGGAGGGACTCCAGGAGCACATCAGATGAGCCCCAGTGCTCAGCTCACTGAAACTTCACACCAGGCCCTGAAGCACAGAACGCTGCTCTAATGGCACAGCGTTGTGCATCCATCTTTTGCTTTCAGAAATGACTACACAGGGCCTGGCCACCAGGGAACGAGGGCAGTAGGTGAAAGGCCACGCTCCTGTGCCACTTTGGGGCACTGTAGGTTTTATTCCATGCTTCTTCCCTGCCCAATCAATGCGCAAACGGCACTAAGACACAGCAACTTGTTTTTTAAAAGGATTTTGCAGAGGTGTTTCAGTCTTTCTGTACTGCTAGCCTGAAGCAATGACAGGCTTCCAAAACACAAAATTGCTCATACAGACTGAGGTTCCTTAACTAAAATCACCTTTTTCCTGCTGCCTGTCTGTGGTCAGTGCTCCCCTTACCCAAGCTGGGAGCTGAGATCTGGCACCAGCCATCACCAACTGCCAGGTGACATTTCCCAGGGCTGCAACAATTGCAACGTGACCGATGATGTTTATTATGCATGACAAACAAGGAATGCACAAGATTAGAAAAAAACAAACATGCTTTTAATTCTACAAATGCTCTCTACCTATTTACAAGGTATCCGAAACACCTGCCTTAAATCCAGCAAGGCAGCCAGTTCAGCTATTCACTACTTGTTTGCAAAAACTTTGTATTTTAATGACAGCAAACCTGAGCCTCTGCACTTGGATGACCTGAAAGAGGACTGGAAAATAAAAATGCCTTCATTTAACAACAGCAATAATCCACCCCACTTCAAACGTGCGCAGGAGATTGAAAGAGCTCCATATCCAAGTCTGTGCAGCAATCCTGGCTCATCCTTGCATAGTTCAGCCAAACCCAGCCGTGCCCAGCAGCCTACCTGGGGATTTCAGCAAAGCCCTGCGGAGTGCAGCTTCATTTGAACAGGGATGGGCGAGTCCAGCCTCCACAGGTCATCCATGAGACAACTGGATGCTATTCTGCTCTAGAAAGCAACTGCAATTTTTCCCTGTGAGGAACCAAATTCACATGTTTCTGTTTGAACTCTTCACAAAAGATAGGTTTAGCTGTGAGCAGTAAAAACAATGTTATGTTTTAACAGAAACTACTATATACACAACAAAAGAACCACATTGTGCCTCTCTTTTTATTTATTTTACAGTTCACAATTAGAAACCTACTGATAAATTACACGGGTCACCCTCCTGCTTGGGGTTTTTGAACACCTCGGAGTCACGTTGCCAATCTCATCCCATCCCAGGCAGAAGGCTCAAGGTGCCACCAGGTTACACAGGGCAGAAAGGCCAGGCAACCTGTGCCAAACCGCCCCGGGGGCTGCGCTTCACGTGGGAAAACTTCCTGCCTCTGGCTGCTATCTGGCAGCAGGAATTATCCCCCAGAATCTCATTTGAAAAGGAAAAAATATAATGGGTATCGTTTCAAGGGCGAGATGTTGTTTTAAAGACTTGCAAATGTTACAAATATTCATGGAGAAAAAAAAATAACTTCAGGGCTGCAGGTCAGCCAAGTTGTATTTGCAGGGAGTGACTGCCCACAGCGGCCCTGTTTCAAGGCCTTACATCTGAAGCAGTTCTCTCTGAAGCCTCCTTTTACAGAGCAGAAAGAAAAGTCAGGTCCTGTCTCAGCCATGCATTTCAGCAGCTGTTTAATTTTGCACAGTTACAGCCACCAATTCAGGCATTTCTTTAGTGCTACCCACAGCCTTGCCCGATTTTTCTGCTCAGAAGTTCCTAGTTTATCAGCTCTTTGTTTTGGCCTTCAACTTCTAGTTCAGCTGTCTTCTCCGCTGTATTTAAACAAGCTCCTGTGAAAGAAACCCTAAGGAAAACACAGTTTTCATATTAAATCTAGCTGAAGGTCACAGGGAGGTTATAGAAAGCACAACTGTGCTTGGACCTTCCTCAGCAAAGGGCCTCTGGATTGAGCATTGTGGCAGCACGGAGGCTGAAGAGCTTTTCTAGGCCTTCTTTGCTGCAGCGAGCATCCCTGGCTGTGTGCAGACCTGGACTGGCTGCTCCTTACAGGACGTGACCTAACTCAGTGCTGCAGGTGAAAGCCAGCTCTGTGCAAAGAGCCCACACAAAGCCACCGCCTCTGCTAAGTGCAGGAGAGCAGTGCATTAGAGAAGTGCAACACTTTGCCACAGGGCATGAATTTCACTCGGAGTAAATTAAAAGGCCAAATCCAGAGACAAGAGTACGTGTACTTACCAGGAGAAACGGGTTAGAGATGAGGAAGGGACAGAACACGCCGTGAGACTGTATTTATAAAGAAGAAAAGAAGGGGGCAAATTGCCTTTGTTTTTACTATTACCAAGGAATGTTTTACCAGTTTTCTCCTTGTATCCTTCTACGCTTGCTCACCTTTGGCACAAGGAATTCAATGCATCACAAGAGATTTAATTAATAATAATACTTCATATCAACACTCAGCACTTACATAGCGCTTCTCATATTCAAAGTGCTTTACAAAACAGTTTGTGAGTCCTCACAACACCCCTGTGAGGTAGGTAAGTATTATTATCCCCATTTTACAGATGGGTAAACTGAGGCAGAGAGGTAAAGTGACTTGCCCAAGGTTATATAGGGAGTTGAAATTTGTGACGTAGTGGCCCAGTTCCAGTCTCCCTTACGGTGGTGTAACACAGATGAACTCCCACAGAGCTACACTGGCATAAGCAAAACAGTCCAAACCAAGTTTCTCTGGTTCTCAGTCCTCTGCTCAGATCAACTGATCATACCTGCTCCACCTAAAACAACGTGTTCACCTGCCAAAGCACTACAGGAAATTCAAAGCACAGCAGGAGCGACTCTGCAATCTTAAGGCAACATGTACGTTAACAGCTCCATAGCTCCATATCAAGTTGGGCTACATGCAGATGTGTTTCTGCCACACTGTAAGAGTAAATAAACTCAAGTGGTCTCCAGCTATGCATGTATCAGCTATGGGGCTAACTCCCCCCTCTGTCAAGTCAGAGTAAGCCCAGTGTGAAATAATGGGGCTCCACCAGCATAGAATCAGTAGATCTAACCCAAATGCCCCTACTCGTATCTTTGCATTTTGGACAGCTTCAGCGTGGCTCATTTCACTCTCTCTCTCTCTCTCTCCGAGTTTGTGTCTCTGCATATAAACAAAATTCCAACATTTCCAACTCAACAGTGATCAGCATCAGCATTTAAACAGCATCATACATCTAAGACCGATCAATACTTCCAAAAAGTGTCAATGCATGCAAATATCAAACATACAAAAGAACAACAAGAGTGCTGGGAGATGATACCAAGGATAAAGGTGGTCACAAGACAGCACATTTAATTTTTATTAAAAATACCAAACAACTCACTCTTACTGTACCTATGCCACTTAGATGATCATTCTAACCTGCAAAAATACAGGTACTTTTCCCAAAACTATTTACCTACTTACCTAGAAAGAAAGAAACAGCAAGCACACACATTTATACCTCCTCAAACTTGGCAGGCACAATTCATATGAACGCAAAAGGAGGGTTTGGGAAGGCAGGGTGAGTTTGTACACTGGCTTTAGTGGGATATGAGAGAAGAAAACATCACATCCATCATTACCAAATAAGCATCAAACTGATGAGAAGAAACCCAAAAATTAAATGGATGACATCCACTGGAAGTCTCAAACCCTAAGCACATGGAAGCCGGCAAACACCTTGTGCCACTTCACCTATGTCCAGACACATCATCAAATAAGAAAAGAAAGTAAAAAGAAGGATAAACCAGTCTGGAGACAATCTTCCACAAACCACTTCCCTGCATTATTTTCAAATACATTTTACTCTTAAGCAGTTTCAGAAAGGAGTAGGGGAGAAAGAGACCCACTACTGTGTATATATATTTATAAAACTGGCTCCATACCAGCACCAGCTCAGAGAGAGGGAGAGAAAAATAATTCTTCAAACACGATCCTCGGTACTTGAATAAAACGTTGCTTGCCAGCTGACAAAACCCTGCATTGCCAGAGGGTTCCAAGTGGAGTGGATACACGGTGCTGCTCACGATCCTCTTCGTTCACTATGATATCTGCTCTGTGGGCCTCATCTGTATATCTCCAATCTAGAAGAGACCAACGCATGGTTTTGCTGCAGCACCAAAATCAGTTTTAAACCTCGCACCAGGTACTTGCATGCTGTACCAGCACAGTGCTAAGCTGCACACCGTCGAAGTTCCTGTGACTAGAAACAAGGCTATTTAACTGAGATATAGAAGTGAATGTAACTGTTCTGCCTTTAGCAGAAAGGATGACAGCACAAACATGCACAGAAAAGAGTGTGAGATGACACCAAACCATAAGAGTTTATAAGCAAGTCTTCAGTTTGGTCCTGCTCTGAGGATCAAGCAAGAGAACACTGCTTGCAGGCACCTCTCCACATCAGCCACCAGCAGGAGTTTTCATTCCCTTAAATTAAGATGGCCAGCTTCAATCAGAGCCAGGACTCCGAGGTGCTGGGTCACTACAGTGATCCAATGTCAAGATGGTTGCACCTTGCTCCGGAGGAGCAGAGTTCACACTGAGGAGTTTGCTAAGCCTCTCCTGATCAAAGTTTGCTTTTGCAACAGCAACTCAGCCAACATCCTAAACTTTGACACCGCTCTTCCCTCCTCCTCGTTCCAGCCCAAAGCTGGTCACTTATTTCTTGTTTCCCAGCAGGGAAGTCCCTCTGGCAGCACGAGCACCTTGTACCACCCTGGGGGAGGTGCACAGCACTTGGCAGGATCCAGCCCACCACATTATTTAGCAATTGGCAGAACCTGAGCCAGCTGTGAGACTGTCAACAAATCTCAGATGGCACTGACCAGAAGGGACAAACATGCCTGTATCCCTCCCCTGCTTTGCAGTCCTTCTCTGCTGTCAATGCAGCCTTGGATAGACACAGAGGGGTGTGGGTGGCCTCAGCAACATGGTCCCAAAGCTGCCGTAAGGGAACTGTAAACAAATGTGATCACTGCTAATCCCCAGCTCCACTAAGCACACAGCTGATACAGCAGCTGCAACACTGATTAGCAAATGTCAGGGCAGCAGTTATCCTTTCCTCCTTCAGCTACACACAGCAGAGCCCTCCAAGCCAACCACAGCTTACCTGTACATGAGGTGGGGCACTGAGGACATATATGACAGCATTAGCCATATCTTCAGCTTTGAGACACTGGGAAGACAGGAAAGAGATTCTCAGACAAAAGGCACATTAGGAACAAGATCACTCCTTTCATAGCCATCAAGAACAAGTTTCAACAGTGTCACTGGGGCATTTCAAAAAGATGGAGCAAGCAGGAAAAAAGTAATCCACTAAAAATTTAATAAAGGAAGTGTCTGGTGCTGATATTTCTCTGTTTGATGCGAATAATCTTTCTGCAAAATGCTTTGAGGTGTCTGCTAAAACTAAGATCCTCAAGTGCTAGGAAGAAAAACAGAGATGGAGACAACACCTCCCTAAAGAGCTGAGAGGAGATTTTTCAGGTGTCTCTGTACAATTAGGCTAAGGCAAAGAGCAAATGAGCAGCTGCTCAGCAGAAAAGAGGGTACCATGAGGATGGGTACAAGAGCTGCACTGGCTCACAGTCTGGCTAAGCATCTCACAAAGCGACTGGCACAGTGATTCTGCCAGCTCAAGCATTGCCATCCTTACAAAAAAATTCCCAAAGAATAAGGAATCCTGTGCTAGTCGCCTGCAAGACAACACACTCGCATTTCTTCTTGCCCATCCTTGTGTAGACATGTTTGCTTATTGTATTTTTCTCTTCAATAAAGAAGTCACAGCCTGCAAAATTTCAAAGCTGACTGATAATTTATTTACATGAATGTCAAAATGAGAAAAAAATTAGGGAGCGAGAAATCAAATGTGAATGAGAACTTGCACAACGTGTAAATACTGGTGCAGTATCTGAGGTCTGAGTGCCAAGATTTGACTTTGAGGATGCTGACTATTCTGGAAAGCATTATGCACTCTGCAGAACTAGCTCCGTGTGCAATTAGCCAGGAGAGACATTGTTAAACTGATCAGAGCCACTTCCCTCTGTTTCCATTTCTCCATGTCCTACCCGAATGCTCTCATAGGTTGCAGCAGCTCTCTCGGGGTCATTATCATGAAGTTTAAAAGCAAATCCCGTTTCTACCAGTCCTGGAGATATACACTGGAAAAGAGCAGAGCACATCCTAATAGGATTTGTAATTCCCCTTCAGTAAAAGAATAAAAAAAAAAAAAAAAAAAGGAGAGAAAACTTTTTAGCACTGAAAAAAGCCGAAAGAACCCAACCCTTTTCTATTATTCTCCTTATCCACTCTTTTTCTAGGGCAACAGCTTAAGAGAGAAGACATTGCCTTAATGGTTGCTGTGGTGGGTTCCTCTGGGAAACTGCTGATCTATTCATAACCCAAAGGGACGTAGAGGCAGAGACAATTTATATTGCCAGCTTTTCCATCATTAACTTCTGCACACATCGCTTCTGCGATGCAAGCTCCGAATGAGAGCTGACTCAGCTCCAGCTGACTGTGTCCCTCCTCCATCATGAGTCTCCCTGACAAGCAACTGCCCACTTTGTACACCCCAATGGTTTATTCTGACACAGCCCATTGCTGCTGCACCTCCTGCCCCAGCCTCTCTCTGCCTGGGGAAACAGCAGCACAGAACCCCCTCAGAGACGGGAACAGCTGGCCACAGGGCTTCAATGTTCACAGTGTGCTATTTTTGCATTTCCTTGTCTGTTCTCCAAATGGAAAACCTCTGCCCCATAGAACTTAACCAGCTCTCTACCACCCACAAAGCCAGCAGAGAGGAAGAGCCCCCCCGCAGTACTCACTGTAGCTCGTATATGAGTCTTGGCTTCTCTGAGTTCTTGCCTCAGCCCCTCTGTGAGTGCAGTAACTGCATACTTGGTGGCACTGTAAAAATGCACCACTGACTGCGGCACAACGCTGTGACCGTTCATGCTGAGGAGAGAGCAGAGGGGAAAGTGCTGAGAGGGGAACCAACAGCATATTCAAACCACCGTAATGAACCCAGGAGATGTTGACGTGGTGGCTATGTGAGGAATTCCCCTCTCCACAGCCCTCTGAGGAAACACACACTGCCAGAGGCTCCCTCAACACTGCTGTTCTCTGGAGTTGGCCTAGCAGTTTCAGTCTTCGATCTTACAGCAAGTGATTGTCATAGAATGGGTTGGGTTGGAAGGGACCCTAAAGATCACGCAGTTCCAACCTCACGCCATGGGCAGGGTTGCCAACCACTAGATCAGGCACTAGATGACTGTCATCCTCCTTTTCTCTCTGGTTTGGTCTTTGTTGTATTTAGACCAGCAGAGGTTAAAAAAAAAAAATTTGAAAAATCAGCCATCACAGTCCTTGGAAACCCCCCACCCTGAAAGGTGAAAGCTCCTCTGCTCCAATCCCACGTGGGAGGAAGCCCACCTGGCAGATCCCGCGTTCCCATCTTGCTTACCTGTTAATGTTAATAATATGCCCATCGTCAATGTTTCTCTCCTTCATGGACTGATAGGCCTCCCGGGTGCAGATGCTTACAGCCATCACATTGACCTGAGGGACAAGAGAAGAGGTGACTAAGGCCAGCAGCCCTGTCCTGTGAGCCTCCCCCCGCACACCACTGCTGCAGATGGGGGCTGCAGTCCCCACACAGCCCAGCGGCGATGGCCAGCCTGGGGCAATGCTGCACAAACAGAGCCCTGGCCCTGTCCTGCACTCACTGCAGAGCCTCAGGAGTGAGCAGAGCCATGCTCATGGCTTGCAGGGCAATTCCTATTAATGCCAACAGAGGAAAATGCACCCACNCCCCCCCCCCCCCCCATTACATCGGACCATGCTCAGGGCTGTGATAACAAGGGCTTTGGGCAGAGAGGCACAGAGGTCCTGTGTTGTGAGACAGGCCTTGGCCTCTGCCAAAAACAAATGGATTTCATTGTTTTATGGGCAAGTGTGAGGGCTGAGTACAAGGTAAGGGAGCCCAAAGCTCACCTCCTCACAGTCAGCACTCCATCCAGGAGACAAAATTATCTCGTACAGCACTGAGCACACCAGGGTTTGGAGAGCCAACAGGACAGCAGCAGCAGGTAATCAGGTCAGCTAGTTAATGAGGAAAACCCCAGATAGTGCTGTCAGAGAGCCAGGCACTCGTAGGCACTGCAAACCACATGGCCAAAGAGCTTCCCATGCACAAATGAAGCCAAAGATCACAGTGTGATCTCGGGGAGAGCCCGAGGGGGCAAGGAACCCTAGAGATATGAATGCCATCCATCTGCCATTCTGCTTGCTGACACTTTCCTCATCCTCAACTAAACAAACCAAGGAAGGATGGAAAGCATCATTATCCTTTAGCACACAATCCAGAGCTTTCCAAGCACGCGGTCTTTGAACCAGCACTGCCTACCACACTCAGGTTCGGTTAAACTCAGCCATACCACCTCTGTGAGGTGCCACCTTTAATGCACAGATGCCTTGACGATTTGCTGGCCATAAAACAGACTCAAAGTTTCCAGGAGAACAGAGATATGGAAATTTCCCCACCTGTAACACAACAGCACAAAGCCCTCACAGGTGTGCGTGAGACTCATGAGCAAGGCGCCTCAGCAGCAGCGCTAATTGCTTGAGTTTATGGTGTTTTAGATTTGGAAGAGTGGCTGAAAGGTGGAAAGTATTTGCTGAAGCCCTCTATAAAGGATAAAACCATTTCAATGGAGGACATGCTGGCAGATTCTACCTAATGCCATGTCACTTTTTAACCAAGGGAGCAGGCCAGACAAGTTTAGAAACACTACTGTGAAGTAAATATCCAGGCAGAGCTACATTTCTGATGAATCAGAAGTCAGGTGTACCTATACATGGGAGAAGCAGCAGGAGCAAGGTCATGTGGGCAGCAAAGGACTGGCTATCATCTCCATAAAACATAGACACAAGAAGCGAGTCTAGCTCGAATTCCATGGCACAAAAGGACATACAGCCACAAGAGAAGAACATTATTTTGAAGTCTAGGAAGTAAAAGGCAGAAGGGGATGGATTTCAGAGGTGTCATTACTGAGCAGCACACCCAAAGGATAAGTGGGGGTCAGCTGAAGGATCTTCCAGTCACTGCTTTTGTCTCAGTCATTATTTCCTTTTCATTAATAGAGGCCATCCTTATAGGTTTTGGTCTTTGGGTAGATAGATAGCATTCTTATCTGATCCTGTGTTAACGTGGAGGACCCAGGCAACACTGTAAGTGAAGTCATCACCCTAATCCAAGTGCACTTTGGCTGAGCACACAGTCACTGCCAGATATCTCAGCCAACGTACCTGGAACTAGAGAGATAATTCCATGGCACCAGGTTGAAGATTTACTTTGGCTGTGCGAAGAAGAAACAGAACCACAACTTAGCAGACATGCCAGCAGAAGAGGCACCTCAGCACCGGAGCAAAGCCCAAACCAGGCAGGGCACTTAACATTTTTGGATTTCACAGTAAAAGTCAAAAAAAAAAAGGGGGAGTAACATTCTCCAGTCTCATACACTAAGTGAGGAGCCCACTTTAAACATCATAATAATAATTTAAAAAACCCCTCTGCTTTCCTCCCTGCCTCAAGAAGCACTGAGCCCACCAGACACCGTGCTGCTGCTGCAGTCGCTCCCAGCTCCTCTCCATCTCTGTAGGCCACTAGAGGGTAACATCAGCCTAAAGCCAGGACTGAGCTGGGCTCCAGCACTGTGATTGACTCATGCTGAGCGATGCCTCCTTGCGTGGGCAGAGTTACAACACTTTGACAACTACTGGCAAAGCAAGATACTCATCAACAGCCACATGGGAAAGTCCAGAGCCCATACAATAAGACACCGTAGTAAAACAAAACAACTGGCTGGAAGGCAGCTGAACTGGGACTGCCTGGCTGTCTTTTCCTGATAGCACTCACAGGGTTTTGGGATCCCTATCTCATTTCAAAACGTAGAACTGGCACTCAGGAACCTAAAAACATGCCTGGAAAATGAGCAAGTCCTAGGGCTACATCACTTCTAGAAACAATACAAAGTCTGTTGTTACAAATACCCATGCAAGACATTTTTCAACCCTTGCTTCTATTTTAAGAACAAAAGGTTCAAAGGTCTCTTGGCAAAGATGGCCAATACATCTGCACTCCAAGTTTGCACAGCATGCTGCACAAAGCAGCAAGCCTGCAACTGTGGCATGCGTGTGCTAATGCAACAGAAACAATAAGGGCACATTCTGTAGTAATTAATGAGTTCCAATTGCCAGGTTGGGAGAACATAAAGGATCCTGTTCCTACAAGTGCTGAGCATTTCATTTCCCAAAGTCAGGCTTTTTTAAGGCATCGAGATGAGTAACCAGCTCCTAAGCACATATAAAAATGCAGGTTACAGGATACATGTCTATGCACAGATGGTATATAAAGGCAAGAAGAACAGAGCCTCACTGGCCAATGAATAACGCCAAGAAGAATCAAACCCGTTCAGTGCCTACAGCAATCGGAGGATGTGCTGCAGTCCTTTGTGGCTGGAACAGTGCAAGTGGAAAGTTCAGCTTGGATTCCTGGCTGTAAAGGTCAGCAGGCAAAACGTGAAGGAGCTGTTCAGATCCCAGAGCCCCAAGTCAGTGTGCACATAGCACCCAGCCCCAGCTACTCCCGCGCTGATCGGGGACGGCCAAAGGACTTTGCTCCAGCCTCACATAGAGCACTGTCTCACAAACAAGTGGAGAGAAGAGAGGGGGAAGCTGTGAACCAAAAAATGAAGGGCTAAGAACCTGCCTGAGATAAAATGCTCCCTCTGTCACGCACACCGAATTTGCTAGCTGACAGCACAGGGCTCAGCACTGCTCTACAGCAGCGGAGATGCAATTCCTAACTTGAGACTTCTGCAGCCCGAGGAGAATAAATTCCTGGAGATTTTTCCCTTTAGAACAAATACCAGACAATAAGGAACTGGAACGTTAAAGAAGAGGAGGAATAAGTAAACAAGAACATGACTTCAACTGTTAGATGCATAAAAAGAAATTTTATGGAACAAGTATACTCAGAGAAGAGCCTGGAATAAGACAGCCAGCCTCAAAGCTCATAAAAAATGCATGGAAACAAAAATCAATTTGCCAAAAAGAAAAAAATGCCTTTAATTTAAGGCCGTAATGCCTCCCACATCAATACGTCGATGGCTGTTTAGAAACTTTTCTTGTCTTGCAGCTCAGCAGTGCACAGAAACTCTCCAGCTGCATCTGAAACCATGCTGTTCACTAACACCTTTCTCCAGACTGTCTTTGGAGGAAACCTCCTTGCTGCTGCTTAGCTCTGCACTGCCCAGAGGCCCCTGAAAGGCACTGGCAACCTTCCCCCACCATGAACCCAAGAGCTGCAGAGCACGCAGAAGAGACGGACGTGGCGAGCACTGCCCCGGGCTGGCGTGCTGCAGTGGGGAGAGCTGTCGGTGCAGATCCCTCCCCCAGAGCCTGCTGCCACCCCAGGGATCTGTACATGAAGAAAGCTTTGGTGTCTCACCCTATTCCCCACGCTAGAACAGCGAGAGCACTTTTGCCAAGCAAATGAGAGCAGACACACAGCAGTGCAGATCACCTCTGGGAATAAAACATGCCTGCTGCCTAGTCTCCTAACCCTGCCCTAGTGGACCAACAGCTCTGCTTCTCTCCTCCCATCCCACAGCAGCTCCAAAGGGTGCACACAGTAGTGCCCACAGGTTCCCAAACCCCACTTTTGGCTGCTGCAAATACTAGCATGGAGCATCTCCTACAGAGCAATCCCCATTCCAAAACCTTGTTCCCTAAAATCAGTGGAAGAGAGCAAGGGAGCACTCCCACCTGAGCTCCAGGGAATGGAGCACAGAGAGAAGGCAGCAGGCAAATGCCTCATCCCCACTCCAGCCTGCCCACTTTAGAAAGAACAAAAGGTCAGAAAAACAAAGGATAAGGAGCACAAGGGACACACAGCAACACACAAAAGCATCCACACAAGGCAGTGACAGCAACCAGGACAAGGTGCAGCTGACCCATGGGGCCAGGCTTGCAGCAAAACAACACTAGGAAGTGCCCTGCTTTACACCAGTTCAGCCTCAGCTACACTTCACTTCATTTTCTTTAAAGACTCCATGGCAACTGGGAGCAGGGAGATGGGTCGGTGCAGTGACCCGGGCTGGGCAGCCCACAAAAGCCTGGCTGGACAGACAATGCCAAGCAGAGCCTGCTTTGGCTGCAGTCACAGCAGCGAGCAGAGCAGCCAACATCCTAACAAGAACTTAATTAGCCAGGATACAGCAGCTCTCACCCTGGCAGCAGGAGTCTGAGGCCTCCATGTGCCTGCCTGTTTTGCTTTACACAGCCCCTGGAACTGCTGCTGGATAAAGAGCCATGGGCTGCAAGGGGCAAACAGATCCAGGCTGGTTCTGCTGTCAGACACAGGAGCCCCGAGCCTGTAACTTCTAGCAGCTTTTCAAACAGATGTCTTTTTCTTCACTAGGACAAGCTCACACAGCTACAGGAGGTGCTGCAAAGACACCATGGTTTACTCAAAGGCACCTTGGAGTAAAATCCTGTTCCCTATGAAGATGATGCTTTCATGCACAAAAATATGGAGCATATGAGGGGAAACTCACCTGAAGCTGCTGCCTGGCAAACATGCACAGGTCCCACAGCCGTGGGCGCCAGGACTGTGCAGAAAAGGGCTGCCACGCAATGAAAGAAGATGGGCAAGTCCCAAAACGATGCACAGCAGCACCTCAGGGCAGCAACACCCTAGGAGAAGTGTTGCCTGTGAGTGGCATGAACCATTTGCACAGCCTTCCTGTTCGGCTGATGAAATTGGCTCATTTGTATCGAGCTCTAACCAGATTAGAGGCAGAAAATGAAGCTTCAAAGACAAAAGCATTACAAGCTTTTTAAGCCAAAAAGAATCTGCCCATTTTAAAACCCATTGCTAAAACTAACAGGATTAGCTACAAAAGCCAGTGTTTGGTATTTAATATATATTTTTATATATATAT
>WBMW01003002.1:73765-103857 GCA_013396635.1 Penelope pileata | reverse complement strand
AAAAGGGAGGGGGAGCAAAAAAAGGGAGGGGGAGAAAAAAAGGGAGGGGGAGAAAAAAAGGGAGGGGGAGAAAAAGAGGGAGGGAGAAAGAGAGAGAAGGAAAGAGAGAGAGAGAGAGAGAGAGAGAGAGAGAAAGAGGACCCTTACCTTCAATGAACTATAAAATTCATCCAACACTAAACTCATAGAACGAGTCAGGTTACTGACATAGGAAGTCTCTTGATTCAGGGCATCCTGAAAAGTCTCAAAGTCCTGCATCCATTCTACCGCAAAACTGTGATCAATTATGTCAGTCTGGAAGGAGAAGACAGAGTTTTCAGAAGTAATAAGTTATTAATTCTTTGTCCATGGCCTAAAGCTAATTAAAAAATAAATCCACATTAAACTTACTTACATAATGCTGATCTTTTCAAAATATTCAGCCCTGGTCTGAAGTTTTCCAAGTTCTGGTTTTTTTTTAGTCAAACCAACTACTTGAATACAAGAAGAGAAGACAACAACTATCTCAGTTTTAAAGAGTGTTTAAGGAAACTACTGAAAGTCTGGCTGAAAAAGTTTTTATGGTTTACTGAAAAGAGGCATCCAAAAAAACAGCTGTACAAAACAGCTTAATTTGTAAATATTAGATCTTATGACTGAGGTCAGACAAGAACAGATCCAATCCTTTCTTGACTGGCTTGGGGGATGTGGGGCACTTCCATGTTGGGCAACACACTGCAGAATCTTTATAAACTGAGTTGTGCTCTGACCTAAAGAGGTTACAAACTAAACTGAGAGCGACATCATGGAAAAAACAAGTAAGATGGCTCCATAAGTTTACACAGATTATTATTAAGTGAACAGTCCATTAAAGAGTTTCATAAACATATCAAAGCACACATAAACCTTCAACTATTACAACGCAGGTGTCTAAAACTGATATAGTACCCATAGGAAGGAGGGAAACAGACAAAGAAATTATGTCCTAGTGTTATTCAAAAGATTTGAGACATAACTGAATCCATCAAGGGTCCAAATAACAACAATTTCAAAATACCTTGATTTCTGTAAATAAAATTGAATCAACTCTATAACTTCTTTTTTCCCTCTGCAAATCTAATATTCTATGTCATAGAATTATTTGAGTTGGAAGGGACTTAAAGATCATCTAGTTCCAATCCCCCTGCCATGGGAGTGCACCTTCCACTACACCAAGATGCCCAAAGCCCCTTCCAAACTGGCCTTGAGCACTTCCAGGGAGAGGCATCAAAAGCTTCTCTGGGCAGCCTGTTCCAGTGCCTCACCACCCTCACAAGAAAGAGTTTCTTACTTATATTTAATCTAAACCTACCCTCTTAGTTTAAAACCATTAACCTTCATCCCATTACTACAGCCCCTGATAAAGAGTACCCCCTCATCTTCCCTGTAGGACCCTTTAAATACTGGAAGGTTGCTGAAAGTCTCCCCAAAGCCTTCTCTTCTACACTAAATAGAACAAGGCTTTTTCAGCCTTTCTTCATAGGAGGTGCTCCAGTGCTCTGAGCATCCTCGTGGCCTCCTTTGGACTCACTCCAACAGCTCTACATCTTTCTTAACGCTAGAGGCCCCAGAGCTGAACACAGTACCCCAGCAGGTGGGGTCTCACAAGAGCAGAGTAGAGGGGGACAATCACGTCTTCGACCTGCTAGCTACACTTCTTTTGATGCAGCCTGGGATACGATTAGTTTTCGGGGCTGCAAGTGCATACTGCTGGCTCCTGTCAAGCTTTCGTCCACCAGTACCCCCAAGCCCCTCTCTTTATCACTGCACATTAGTTTCTTGGGATTTCTCCACTCTTATCAAGAGTCAGTTATGAAATGCTTGTCAAAAGTTCTCCAAATGCTGCTGACTTACCTTTTTACTGATGGCTAAAAATCAGATCTAAATGAAGCTATGAGTCCTAAACCTTGGGTCGACCTTTCCTTACACATACTACAGAAATCTCACTTCTTTTAGTCTCAAAAAATGCGTTTTCTTACGAGAGAATGATTTTTCTATTCGTGCCTTTTTCTATAGAAATCACCTAACAGCTTATTCTACAGTTACTATCTGGAAAATTGTACAAAAACCTGCTAAGTAAGCAAGCAGATATTAAAGACATGCATGGTAAGGGTCACTGGGAAGATGCATGTGGTTGAAGCACATCAGACACCAACCCTGCTCAGCAGGAGTGAAGTAAAACTTCACATTCAAAGCACTGACACTAAGGGAAGAATGAGATACACATGCACACACACAAAAATTGTTGTGTTGAGAGAACAACTCCTTGAATATGAAGGATGCCTGTGAGGAGAAGAAAGAATGCTTACAACAGAAATTGGAGTCTTCTAATACATGAAATTATTACGTTTAAAGAGCTGGCGAGCTGTCAAGCTGAAAACCATTCCCTCTAGGCTACAAACCAGCACCTTACACAACAATGGAGGTGTGTCCTCAACCTAGTAAGTATCTGCTTTCTGGCAGACACTGGCACAATTTAAGTGTCACCTATTAGAATCATACACATTTTGTTAACTTTTTTCTGCTACAAAATGTGGGACTCCTTCCTCTAAACAGGCAAGTTTTGAGGAATTCCCACTGTAATTCATCAGCTTAGTATTGAGAAGCAATGGTAAAGACAATTGTTTTGAAAAAGCACGGGACTGTAAGAGCAGAATAAATAATGAAATTACCCCTATGTTAGAAAGTTACATTCATTATAGCAGAGCGTTAAGCTTTTAGGAAGCCATGGATGGCATACTTTAAAACAAGTGTAGACGAAAAACAGAAATCTATCAAAGGAATATTGAAGCAGCGGGGATTTCTTGGCCTTGGTCAGAATATGCTACATATAAAGACTAAGAATAGGACTGGCATCCAGTCACCTAGCCAGCTTCAAAGCAGGGAAAAACTGCCTCTGTGACAGTGTCTCATAAACACTAGAAATATATTTGTAAAACATATTTCACAAAATTCACTTGAAACCAAAAGCTTCAGAAAGAACCCGAAAGCTTCAAGAAATCAAATCTCTACCAGATCCTGGAAAACATTTTTCAAATTGTGTCCAGTTCAAATGTTTGGGTGCAACTGCCTGTCTCTGATTTTACTTGTGACCTTCCTTATCAGATTAAAGACCTTTTCTAGATTCAGTTTTCAGCCTGCGGCTCCTTTCCAGCCTCTCTTTTTCAGAAAAACATATTATTGTAATAATATGAAGATGCTATAATAAAACTATCTAAACAGAACAATGTTCTGCTGAAACCATAGCTTTAACTTACCTTGTTCATGACAACAATGAAAGGTAGTTTTGTCTTGTACAAGATACTGAAAGGGAAAAAAAAAAAAAAAAGAACCATTAAAAAAATTAATTTAATACTCACTAGAATTGAAAAAAATATTAAGCATAAGGCAGGCAAGACTTGTGCAAAACATCCTGCGATAACCTCCAGATCTCTTTTGATACCTAAATTATTTTGTGTATCCAATGAGGAAATCACAAAGACAGCCAATAACCAAAACAGCAGATTCAGCATCTTGAGAGGAACTAGCTGTCAGTGATATTGAAAAGGGAACAAGCATAAGTTGTTTTTTTTAATATTCCCACTAATAGTTTAGTAGTATTAGAAAATAAAACAAATTACTAGGATATTAGTGCTGTTGTGATAAAGTAACTTTTAAGACACAAAAAAATACTAAATAAAGATAAATCACAAACTCTACCAAGACTTATCCACTATGATGATTACGATCAACAACTAAATTCAGTCCTGACTAGGAAGGTTGAGTGGTTTCATATCTAGTTTGCCTGAAGAGTCTAGTAACGCTGCCAGAAAGAGCAAATAAGTCATAGATTTTAAGAAGCTAGAGCATAGATAGCGCTTGCTTATCAACAAGTTATTATGTATTAAAAGAGATGTTACAGACTTAACTAGACAAGCTACAGTAAGTCATAAAGTCAAACAATTGCTGAACACACCGGGATCACATTCCCAGCACTCCAATTATTTTCAGGAGCAAGAGATGCTATGTTACTCCTATTGTCTGATTTGTTCCTGGATTTTTTTAACAATCCAGGAACAAAGGAAAATTCAAAACAAGAGCTCAGGAACAATCACATAATCTAGAAGTGACACATTTTTCTTACTTCTACACTCCACTTTCATTTGCTGGGATGCACCCCCGCCTGTATGTTCTTCATTACGTGTGAACAGAACAACACAGCCCTACAGAAGTACACTCACACAAACCACAGTGTGAAAAGCATCAGAAAGTTCCATGGTTGTAGATAGCCCTATACATTGTCATAGCGATAGCTGTAAAGTTGTGCATCACCTTTAAATCTCTCTGGAAAATTTGCAGCTCTGTAGACTTTGCAGATAAAAAGATTAGAGACAGAAATCCCATATGCCAAGCCTCTACTTGTCAAAGATTCAAGTTAGAACCATCATGTCTCAGGGAGCAAAATGAGGAAACTAACTACAGCCAATATCTGAAAGAAATGTGTTAAAAGAAGTTGACACTGGAATTCATATTTAATAATGTCGTGGTTTAAGCTGGTAGCGGCTGAATGCCTCACAGCCTTTTGCTCACTCCCCCTCCTCCCAGCTGGGACGGGGGAGAGAATTGGAAAAAAAAGTAGAACTCATGGGTTGAAATAGAAACTATTTACTAAGACAGAAAAGGAACACAGAATAAAAATAACAGCAATAATAATTATATACAAAACAAGTGACGCACAGAGCAATTGCTTTACCACCTGCCGATCGATGCCCAGCCAGCCAGTCCCTGAGCAACGGCACCTTCCCAGCTAACTCCCCTCAGTTTTATAGTTCGCATGATGACATATGGTATGGAATATCCCTTTGGCCAGTTTAGGTCAGCTGCCCTGGTCCTCTCCTCTCCCAGCTCCTTGTGCCCCCCCAGCCCTCTTGCTGGCAGGGCAGTACCAGAAGCTGAGAAACTAAAACGTCTTTGGCTCTGTACAGCAAGAAGCGTAAACATCAGTACTTAGCGATTTTGTTTTCCTTACAGAACCGAAACATAGCCTCATTCAGCTAGAAACTAAGACAAATAATTTGTCTTCTCCGTTGTTTATTTCAACAACAGAAGTCCATTATTTAAGTCAGAAAACAGACTGGGTANTCTAGAAGTGACACATTTTTCTTACTTCTACACTCCACTTTCATTTGCTGGGATGCACCCCCGCCTGTATGTTCTTCATTACGTGTGAACAGAACAACACAGCCCTACAGAAGTACACTCACACAAACCACAGTGTGAAAAGCATCAGAAAGTTCCATGGTTGTAGATAGCCCTATACATTGTCATAGCGATAGCTGTAAAGTTGTGCATCACCTTTAAATCTCTCTGGAAAATTTGCAGCTCTGTAGACTTTGCAGATAAAAAGATTAGAGACAGAAATCCCATATGCCAAGCCTCTACTTGTCAAAGATTCAAGTTAGAACCATCATGTCTCAGGGAGCAAAATGAGGAAACTAACTACAGCCAATATCTGAAAGAAATGTGTTAAAAGAAGTTGACACTGGAATTCATATTTAATAATGTCGTGGTTTAAGCTGGTAGCGGCTGAATGCCTCACAGCCTTTTGCTCACTCCCCCTCCTCCCAGCTGGGACGGGGGAGAGAATTGGAAAAAAAAGTAGAACTCATGGGTTGAAATAGAAACTATTTACTAAGACAGAAAAGGAACACAGAATAAAAATAACAGCAATAATAATTATATACAAAACAAGTGACGCACAGAGCAATTGCTTTACCACCTGCCGATCGATGCCCAGCCAGCCAGTCCCTGAGCAACGGCACCTTCCCAGCTAACTCCCCTCAGTTTTATAGTTCGCATGATGACATATGGTATGGAATATCCCTTTGGCCAGTTTAGGTCAGCTGCCCTGGTCCTCTCCTCTCCCAGCTCCTTGTGCCCCCCCAGCCCTCTTGCTGGCAGGGCAGTACCAGAAGCTGAGAAACTAAAACGTCTTTGGCTCTGTACAGCAAGAAGCGTAAACATCAGTACTTAGCGATTTTGTTTTCCTTACAGAACCGAAACATAGCCTCATTCAGCTAGAAACTAAGACAAATAATTTGTCTTCTCCGTTGTTTATTTCAACAACAGAAGTCCATTATTTAAGTCAGAAAACAGACTGGGTATAGCCATTACAACATCCTAACTACCCTTCACCATGGACTAAAAGTCCTGGTCCTCCCTATCAGCCACATTTCTAATAAATGAGTTGGACATATCCTCCTCATCTGAGGAAAAGCTCCTTGGATAAAATCTAAACAAATGGTCGCTCTCCCGCCTTCCAGATAATATCCAGGAGACAAAGCAATCAAAAGAGATGGTTTACATTTTCAGCTTTCCTTACCTGCAAGCATACAGCATGTTGGACATAAAGGTGATGGGGTTGGTACTGCGAGAGGTGTCCATCACATAAACAACAACCGAAGGAAAAGAGGAAGCCTGGAAAAACGTGGTAAAAGATATTATAGTTAGAAGCACATGCTGTGCAACACGCACTTTTTTCACACAGCCTCAACGTCGAGTCACACAGATACACTTACCAAGGCCTCAGTTATGATGGTTCCTGATGCTGACCACGTGAACACCTCAATCTGCCCCGGTGTGTCAATAATAACATACCTGTTAGGAAGTTACCCCCAACAAAAAAAATGGAAAATTAGTCAGGCATATGGTCCATTGTGGCTAGATTACCACAGGCATGGAACAGCAAATCTCATGATTACTGTGTTACAGATCAGAAAAGCTGCTCCCAAACAGTGATGAGATTTAAGGATACATCTGAAAAATTCCTGCGTGAATTCTGTGAGAAGCACACACTCTTAAAATTCTGTTAGAGTCAGAGGCATCGATTTCAAACTCTTCAAAACCACAATTAACTGTTGCCTGTTTAAATAGTACATGAGAAACAAAATGAAGGTCTGATGGAAGACAAGAAAAGCAGATCTGGAATGAGTAGACATTTCCTTGCAATATCCAAAAAAAAAGTCCAGTAATCTAATTAGATGCCTTTTTTCCAGATGAAATTTACATCTAGGCAGAAAAACAACTAGAAGATATGCAGAGATCCTTTCTAAGGATGTCACATGATTTTCCCACATTGATTCTAGAATAGTAAAACTTGGTAGAATATACTCACTTGGATGCATTTTGTCTCTTCTCAATAAACTTCATTACCTGATTGAAAAAGAAGCAGTACATTTTGTATTTAGGCTCAGAAGGGTAAACCTGCATAATCATTTTTTTTTAACAGAAGTATCAACTTTAACTTACACAGCTACATATACAGATATGAAAAAAGCTGATAGTCTCTACATTTTTCAGTGTGTGAAGATGGATGGCTAGAAAATCCTCAGACACTGCAAGACATGGCAAAAACAACCGTGACTTTACCTGTATTCTGGTACCTGGCAAAACAAATGATAGAACAAATGCAGCTGCTCCCTACCTATTTCTTAAGAGACTTTGCACTGCTTTAACATCTTGAATAGGGTTCCCACCCCAGTGCTGATTTAGTGTTAAGATTTCAGAGAACAGTCAGTTATCAAATAAGCCTAGGAAAACCTGATCAATCTCCAAAAGTGACCTTCCCTACTTCAAAATCAGAGTAATCATATAGAAGTTTTTATAGTTAATATGGTGCAACAGAGCAGTTATGTACAGAGACTTAAAGCACTAATGTTCTGTACATGCAGTTTCTACATTTTACATTATAACAAGTAGTAGGAAATAAAAAGGATACATCTCCCTTAAATGGGCACTCATGCCATTTGGCTGCTTTGCAAAACAGGGAGAATACATTAACTCTGAAAAAATATTAAAAGGTTTAACAGCACTTTCCGATACCCTAGATACACAAAAAAGACCTACAGCCTCCAGGCAGAGTATTTGTAACACTGTATCATACAGGAGCAACCTCATACCTGATCAAATCTTGTAGCAAAAAGGTTGAGAGAGGTCACAATTCCACCATTTGGGCCCAGCCCATATCTAGACGCTTCATTTAGGAAAGCAGACGATGATGCAGACCTCAGAGAGCTTATTTTAAAAATTCTGATAGCAGCTGGCCTTTTACAATGCACATTGGATACCTTACAAGAAAAGGCAATACTCCCATACACAATTAAGTCTCCTAAGTGATGCAGGAGCACAACAAATAGAAAGTGGTCTTCCTCTTACACAAACACCTGTGGCTGACAAAAGGCAGATGGTTTGCCCCACGGCTGCCCCTTGCCACTACTCAATAATCACCTTTTCAGACAAAGAGAAAAATGTATATGCACATGTATAGAAAAGCTTTGTCCTTCCAGAAAAGATTAACTACAGAGCCAGTAATTCAGGATTTAATGATGCCCAGAACATGGTTCATTTTTAAGGATATGTACTTCAAAATATAATTAAAAGATTTCTTCCACAAATCATTCACAGCAGAATTTAAATAGAAACAATGGAAATGAACTTTGTAGAGACACTCATAGAGTCTTGAAGATCTCAAAATTCTTTTTCACACAGATGGATCTGTATACTACTTATGCTCACAGAAACAAATACTTTTTTAATACATCTTGTGTTTTCTTTGCTGCTTAAGAACCGATTCATCAGTGCATTCAGCCTTCCAGGGCCACTGCTCTACATATAGAATCACAGAATCATAGCACGTCTTGGGTTGGAAGAGACCCCAAGGATCATCAAGTTCCTACCCCCTTGCTCCATGCAGGGCAACCAACCTCCAGATCTGGTACTAGACCAGGTTGCCCAAGACCCCCTCCAACCCGGCCTTGAACACCTCCAGGGTCGGGGCATCCACAACCTCTCTGGGCAGCTGTGCCAGCACCTCACCACTCTCTCGGTAAAGAACTGCCCCCTGACGTCCAATCTAAACCTTCCCTCCTTCAGGTTAAACCCATTCTCCCTCGTCCTATCACCATCTACCCTTGTAAAACATTTATCGCCCCCCTGTTTATAATCCCCCTTTAAATCCTGGAAGGCTGCAATGAGGTCTCCCCACAGCCTTCTCTTCTCCAGGCTGAAGATGCCGAGCTCTCTCAGCTCCCAACCCAAGTGCAAGACTTTGCACTTTGCTGTGTTGAACCTCATTAGGTTCACACGGGCTCACCTTTCCAGTTTGTCAAGGTCCCTCTGGATGGCATCCCTTCCTTCTAACGTGTCAACTGCACCACTCAGCTTGGTGTCATCAGCAAACTTGCTGTGGGTGCACTCGATCCCATCATCGACGTCATTGATAAAGATATTGAAGAGAACTGGTCCCAAGACAGACTCCTGGGGGACACCGCTCGTTAGCAGCCTCCACCTGGATATAGTGCCATTCACCACAACCCTCTGCCTACAGCCTTCCAACCAATTCCTTATCCACCGAATAGTCCAGCCCTCAAATCCACATCTCTCTAATTTAAAGATAAGGATGTGGTGGGGGAACCATGTCAAATATCCAAACACACTGACAGACGCTCTTCTTAAGCACCGCTAAATGAAATGCTAAAGCTCCAGTGATGGCTAACAGACACAGCAAAATAATGCATCTACATACCAAACCCAAACTTATGCTTAGATGTTTTACTAGCAACTCCTAATCAAACAACAGCCAAGATCAGAATGCTAACCTACATCGTCTCTATTTTCCATAAAACATTAAATGTACAGAGTCACGCTACTACGTCAAATCCAAACATTGTACATTTTATCCACCTGCAAAAGCTGTTACTCAAGGGACAAAAGACTCCCATACCTCCCCAGGACTGCAGCCATTTTAGTGCAAGAAATGCACAGTGAAAAACTTGGTCTTCACACAACAGCCTGCATTACTGCAATCCCCAGTACCCTCATCCTCATGTGCAGAAGTGACAGGTAGCTTTTACAAAATCTGTGAGTTCAAAGATCACTGTAAGATCAAATACAGGATACTGCTTCATGACTTCTTTGTACTTCACGGTGTCTCGGATATCTAGAGTGGGAAGAAGCATAAATAGTTTTAGTGCATTTCCTTTAAAATAGCCTTTGTTATCAATTTCCTCATCAGAGAAAGCCTTTCCTTTTCCAGCTCCTTTTGCCTGAGTAACAAATCTGGCACTAGCAGGAAAAATCTCACAAGTAAAATAAATAGAATCTGACAGGTGTGCCACGTTCTCAAGGTGTGCACAAAACGCAGCATAGCGCAAGAAGCAACACTGGGTTGGGTTACTGAACAGCAACTGCTACGCTGAACTTCAATCTCACTTCATCAACATTCACTAATGAAGTGTGCACGTTTACCACTTCATGAGCTCCAGCACTGAGAGGCATTCTCTCATTCTTCAACTGACATCAGGTAAAACGCCCTGGCGCCCTCACTACCTTTCCCGTTTTTGGGAGATGGGCTGAGGGCCTTCAGGCAGATTAAGGGACAGAGCCTCACAGACCCCGGGCTTGGTGAGCGTGGGCCGTGCGCAGCTCCTGTTCATCTCCATGGTAGTTCCTCTAGAATTAATTAATGTATTTTAACGTGCTCTAAATGAGTTGTGTGGCAGCAGGGATGGCCACCCCACAGCACTGACGATAAGAAACCTGATCACAGCCGCTGAGATGTTCGTTGTCGTTAATGGGGAGGGAAACAACAAAGCACACACATCAAATCGCACTAAGTAATATAAAAACAAATAAACGCGGTGGTGGAATGGTTTTGGTCCTAAAACGCTCACGTGTTGACTTCGGTAGGAGAAAGGCGTTAAGCAGCCACCCTCTGCCCGTAGGGGACGGCGCTCCGTGCCCGCAGAGCCCACAGACGCCCCCGGCCCTACCCCTCCCGGTCCCGGCACTCACCGATGTTGGCGGGGAAGGGCAGCTCACGCACGGCGGGGTCCAGGTTGATGACGTACGGAGGGCAGCGCTGTCCGTGCAGGTGGGCCGCGAGGCGCTGTGGGGACACGAGAAGGCATCAGCACCGCCCAGAGCGGGGGACCCCGCGGCTCCGCACCGCCGCTCACCTGCACGAAGGTGGTTTTCCCGGAGCCAGCCATGCCCAGCACCAGCACGCACACAGGCGCTGCTTCCCGCCCGCCCGCGGCCGCCATCTTCCCGGCGCCCCAAGAGTGCTTCCGGGGCGCGGCCCGCGGCGCGCTCACAACGTCCGCGCCCGTTCCGCCGCCGCGCAGGGACGTGCAGAGGTGCTTGTGGGGCTCCGCGCGGGTGGACCGGGAGCGGCGCGGCCCTGCAGCGCTCGGGGCCGGTGGAGGCGGTCGGGCGGAGGGACTTCGGGGCACGGCGCGAGCGGATGTGGCGGCAGCACCATGCGGGGCGGCGCGGTGAGTGCGCGGGGCTACGGGGAGGGACCGCTGTCGAGGGGGGGGGGAGCACGTGGGCGCCGCCGGCACGGCCGAGGCGCGGCAGTGTCTCCGTCGCCCCCAGTGCTGAGCCGGGCCTGGTCCCGGAGAGCGGCCCCGGTCCTGAACGCCGCGCGGCGGCTGCGTCCCGGCCCTGTCCGCAGCGAACGCGGCCGCTCAGAAACCCCTCGGGAGCGGCGCTGAGCGCCTTTGTTGGGGAGGCGGGAAAAAATGAAACGGAGATCGCAACGCGGAGCCCGAAAGGGCGCTGAGGCCTCCCCGGGTCCCTGCAGGGACGGGGACAGTCGGCAGCGCGGGACCGCAGCTCCCCGGCAGCTGTGGAGCGAATCCTGAGCGGTCACTGCGTCACTGTTCTCATTGCTGATCCCTCATAGTGGCCTAAGCTCTTCGTGTTAATTCTGAATTGTTTCACAAAGTTTCACAGTGCTAATGAAAATAGTAAAACACGTGCTGTGTTTGCCACTTATCGAGATTCTGTTACAGCAGGTTAGGGCAGGTGATTGCTGCAGACAGAATCACAGAGTCACAGGGGTTGAAAGGGGCTTCTGGAGATCATCGAGTCCACCCCCTGCTAGAGCAGGTCCCTGCAGCAGTCACGCAGGTAGGCGTCCAGGTGGGTCTGGAATATCTCCAGAGGAGGCTCCGCAGCCTCTCTCGGCAGCTGTTCCAGGGCTCCTTCACTGACCGTAAAGAAGTTCTTCCTCGTGTAAGCATTAAGCTTCCTGTGTTCCGGTTTCTGCCCGTTGCCCCTTGTTCTATTGCTGCATGCCACCAAAGAGTGGCATCAACTTGCCTCCCGCACCTTAGATATTTATAAACATTGATCAAATCCCCTCTCAGCCTTCTCTTCTCCAGGCTGAACAGCCCCAGAGCTCTCAGCCTCTCCCTGTGTGGGAGATGCTCCAGGCGCTTTATCATCTTTGTCACCCCTGCTGGACTCTTTCTAGTAGATCCCAGTCTTTGTTGAACTGGGGAGCCCAGAACTGGACCCAGTATTGCAGATGTGGCCTCATCAGGGCAGAGCAGACTATGCCTGTTCTTTCCTTCTTTTCGATATACACGGCCCTGGTTTTTTCCAGCTGTTCATCACACTGAGGCTCCTCCACCTTTCCGATGTAGTTTTCCACACACTGTTGTTTATACCACTAGCAGCATACAAACTATATCAAAGTTCCAAGCAGAAACTTACCAATGAGAAATTACAGTAAGGGAACTTGACTGGAGACAACAGTCTTGGCATGGAAAATGGCACTGTAGAAAAAACAGTAGGTTACAATCTAAAATATTTTTCATCATGTGGGTAAGGTAAGGGCAGAAAGCAGGTACCACCCGATTAAGGAGAGATAAAGAAAACTCCATTGTGCCCCAGCTCAAGGAGAATGATTGGATTTCATGTGGGAAGTGGAGAGGGACTCATCCCTGTTTTGATTACAGTTCTAATTTAGCTGGAAATGAAAGGGTTCTTTGTTACAGAAGAACGTTCTTGTTGCAGAAGACAGTTTCCTATTCAAAGGATGGTATAAGGATGGAGTGCACGCCCTCAAGGTGCAGGTGATTGTGTTTGGCTGGAAAGAAGAGTAAAAATTACGCTGCTAATGTGAATTGTTCTACTTTCTTAGGATGCCAGGACTGCGCATCACAGACAACAGAAGGTCAAGAGGTCTCTGGGAAACAGAAAGTACGTGAATATTTAGTGTGAAGTTTGTCCGAGGGCCAAAAAAATAAAATTGCAATTCTTCTTGAAAAACCATATCTGACCTTTATATAATAGTCTGTATTTTAAAAGCTGCAATGATTTTTGTTTGTTTGATGGGAATCTCAAGTGAGATCCACGGTGGCCCCGATGGCTTAAAGAAAAATGTTTATTTTTAAACTGAGATTAACTTGTGACTGCTCCTTTCTTTGAAATGCTGAGGTAGAATGGATATTTTTTTACCGGTGCTCCCAGGTAGCTTTCTAATGTCATACTCTTAACAGCTGTATTTGAATAATAGCATTTAGCATGTTTTGCTTTGCTGGCACTTTTCATTTTCTAAAACTCAGGACATTCAATGAACTGAGAGATGAATTTGAAGAGTACTTGGGAGAATGAAAGAAATGTCTGTCGAGTCATTGTGATTGTGTATGCATATACATACATACGTATATAATACAATTTCAAATTGATGTTTTCCAGGACTGAGCAACTTGAGAAGATGGAAACTACTGTCCTAGGACCAAACAGTAACTATGATGAGACAGCCAGCAACATCTCTTCTGGCTCACAGAAGAGCAGAGTGAACGGAAGTGCAGAGTCCAGAAGCAAGCGGACCATTCGCAGGCCTGCTTACTGGCTGGAAATGAGAGGCATAAAAAACAGCATTAACAAATCATCAGAAAAAAAAGGTACTCATCACTCTTGACTCAATGCAAAACTTTTTTCTCTTCAGTTCTTTCATGCGAGATTGAACAATTTGATGATTTCTGAAAGACGTGCAGTTCAGTCACAAATTACAAGCTTGGTAATGATGCTTATATATTAGGAGAGACAAAAGTGCTCTGCTGCAGAAACGTACATAAAAATTCTGTGGTGTTAGGCAGTTCCCCTTGAATTACTTGTCTTTTAAAATTAATGATTCTGTGACTGATCTCAATTTTATCTGTAGAAGAGAAATGTGTAGGGGTTCTGCCAGTCGTTTCAGGATTATGCTGTAAGAGTTTTAAAAGTAGAACAAAGTAACACCAAAAATGTATAGAAGTGAATCAGTCAGCAGTATGCTGGGTTAGACTCGGCTTTTGTGGTTAGATTTTTGGGGTGGAAAGTGAGATGTTTTTACTTCTTACATCTTCTCTTTTCTGTCATTTATGATTTTCTGATTGGGAGTGGATGGGGTCTTATGTTGTTTTAGGGACATTCAGATTTCCTGGCTTCAGAATTGTTTTTCGAACTTCTCGTGTGGCTCTTCTTTCTTTAATGCAGTTTCCTCCTCTGTCTAAATCAGAACCTGCATACCATCCAGTTGTAAAGAGGACCAAATCTAGTAGCTTGATAGAGGTGAGGTTGCTGCAGCTCCATGCCCCCAGGTCCAACCAGTAGCAAGACTGAGCATATATTCCTCCAGGTACAAACATGTATATACAGTACATGTATACGCAGCCAGCCATACAGATCAACAGACAGAGTCATGCTAGCACTCACACAGACAGCACCAGTGGCATCCATCCTGTTTCTCTGTCTGACTGATCAGGAAGGAAATATGTTAGACTTTTTTTTAAAAAAAAAAAAAAAAGGGGGGGGCATGTGTGTGTATATATATATAACGTACATGCATATCTGTGTGTGTACACACACATGTAGTGTGGATCTCCCCTGTAGCTAGATTAGGCACCCAGTAGCAGGCCTCTGGGTCTTGGTCTCCCCTGTTTCTGGTACATGGATGTACTAGCTCCGGATGCCTGCAGAGCTATGCAAGTTGCTGGTGTAGCTCTCCTTACAGACAGGCTGTGACTCGTGTATCTCTGCTGTCTGGCAGTTGGCTGGGACTCCTGTCATCCCTCTGGTAGCCAGTTTTCACTGTAATCTTGCTCTTTCGCCCTACCACACCCACCCACCCCCCCCGCCACCCACATGCACACACACACACACACCTGGTTCCCAGATTTCTTCACTTTCTCACCAGACAGTCTATTGGTAGTTGCTCGCAGTCACACTCACAAGCTCTCACTCCAGTTGGTGGCACCACAGATATACTGGCCCCTATGACCTGTGGTGTAACTTCAGTTGCTGGCACTTAGAGCTCCCTGTGGACACCTACAGACATGTACACAAAATACAGAGTCCCTCACCCAGAGATTATGCTGATTCAGCCCTGGGCATGAGCAGATTTGTGTGCTGCCTGTTTACAAGCAAGTAGCCTTACCCCTCTGTTTCCCAACACGTGTTTCTCCCCAAACGACCTCATTCCATCCCTTTCCTTGCCTTTCATGCTGCCTCTAAACATCTTGTGTGATATTTAAATGCTCTTCCCCTGCATTCCATGTATCCCGTAACCCTAGGCATTAACAACATGCTCACCACCACCCCAACCCACTTCCCATTCAAAGGATGCTTCAGAGAGCAACTCCCTGTGATTCTTGTTGATGGATCTCATACCTAGACGATGGGGCTGATGGGCATCCTGGGAAGAAGGTAACTGTTTCTTTAAATCCCTAGTTTGGATTCCCTTGCCTGCCATGGTGTTGCTGTACTTCTGTGCACTCATGGAGGGTCATAAGGCACTGTATTCTGAATGCGTAGGGAGGTCTAAGTGCCAGCAGCTGGAAAGATCTTTGATGGGCCTGGAAAAAGTAAGGGTAGACAGGACACATCTTCCTGCCTGTCATTGTCTCTCTGTGCTCCTTTTTGTGTGTGCAGATGAGCTTTTTATGACACAGCCTAGCACCTTCTGGCTCTCTTGCTGAGCAGTACAATGTTCCCAAATCATGCTATTGCATCATTTCTTCAATGTCTTCTGTGTTGGAGGATTGCAGACCATGGAGTGCCTAATGTTAATGAATTGTAAGGCTGTACCTAGCTCACTGGTGTCGAGGTGCCTCACAAAAACTAATTTTTTCTTGAAAAATATTGAATATAAGGAGAAACTGAGGCAACAGACAGATACAAAGCTGTTATCCAGACTGAGTCTTAAGACTGAAGCATTTCTATTCTTGCTTGCTAGCAGGAGAAGTACTTCTGAAAGGCAAGAGGAAATCTGAGCAAGGGGAAGGTGAAGATCTTAAAGAATCTCCCAAGAAGAAGCAGAAGACTTCTGGTAATACGAATAATTTTTAATTCCTAGTTACAGGCCTCCAGTACATCGGACTTCCTTTCTGCCCAGACAGTATTCTCTGCTGTCCTCCATCTCTACTTCTGATTTGTTGCATCATGTAGGATACTGCTGAACAGTGTCTTCTGCAGTGATTCTTCAGATTATTTTAATTTCAGTCTCTCTTAAAGTCCCGCAGAGGGTGGGGAAAAAAGAAGTAGGGTAAGAACAGTCTCGTCAGGTTCATTTTAGTTTCCCAAATGATTCTGAACTAAATAATCTGGCAAATTACTTGTATACATCTGGAGGTTAATGAGTAGATGATAACAGCAGTATAGATTTGTTGAGGAGAAATCACGCTCAATCACTTTTTTCTTTTACTACAGAGATGGAGAGGGGGAAATGTTTGATATCATAGGTCTTTCATGCATTCGGAAGGCTGTTAATCAGTGGTTAGTTGCAAAAGGAAGCATACAAGAGGCAGAAGTAGGAGTAGGTGGCACAGGAGAATTTTAAATTTGTCTGATTTTCTGATAGGAAGAGGTTAGGAAACTAAGCTCACAGAATTCAGTCTCTTGGTCTTTCTTGTTTGTTAAAACAGGAAAAAAACATCAAGCTGCAGCACAACAAAACTCCAAAACAAAAGGCCGCTATGTTCAGAAAGAACCAGAAACCTACCGCACAGGTAAGAAGAAGCAGTTGCTCAGAGTTGTTGGTAAAGCAGATAAGAGATAATTGTGATTCTACAAGTTGAGTCTGAGCAACAGTTGTGTCTCTGTTTCTGTTTTCTTATCTACTGCTGACAAGGAAGAAGTGTCTGCTATCTTGGTGGAGTATTGCAGGGCAATACTGAAGGGACCACATGCTGCCTAATAGTTTAATTTCACATAGCTTAAACCTAAAAACTGCATAATGTGACAGTGAAGGAGGAATCACTTGAGTTAAGCAAAAGCATGTTAAAATAGTTTCAATGTACAACAAATATTTATACTCAGCAGAATATGTTTGGAGGAAAAACTGCAGTGCTTGCTGCCACATCGCTCTTCTGGTAACCTGGTAGCTAGAGACCTAAGCAGTCTGTACTTGAAAAATGACATTGTAGCCTTGACTTAGCAATGACTTGGTATGTGTAGCTCACAGCCTTCATTAATTACCCTGGTTTTCTAGCAAGTGCTGTTTGCATCACTGACTTTTCTACTGACCACTCAAGTAGGGACAAACCCTGTTACTACTGGACGAGGAGAAAAGCCTCTAGATATTTTTATGGTAAGAATTCAAGCAGGTGATTTTTATGCCATTTTCTTCCCAGAACTCATTTCAGTAATTCGTAATCGTTGTGGATAAAGCTTCTACTTGGCATTTCAGAAGGAGGCCAGGAACTGAAAACCATGCCTCACAGGATACTTTTCCCTGGCTGTTGAGTGGGTTCGCGTGGTGGTGCAGCTCTGTTTGGTTTTGGTTCCAAAAAACACTGTCTAACATAAGTGAAGTTCTCAGGTTTTATTTAGTAGAATTGAACCATGAACTTTGTCCCAAAAACTGTTCAGTCGCATCTGTCACCACTTTTGTTAAAAGCGTTTTGCCGAAAGAAAGGTTTAACCTGTGTTTTAAGGTAATTGTGTAATGAAAATGAACGAAGGAAAAATCTCTGCTGAACAGCAAGAACTATTCTCACAAGAGGAAGGTAGCGTTGAGAGTTTTTATCAAATCATCTTCCAAAAGGTGTGATGTATGCCCTGTCACCTCATGCATTTAAAGCTGCAAATGAGCTACAGCTACTGAAGTATAGCAGGACACTAGTTTTGGTAGCATGTGACTCATTTCCTTCTAGGGTACATTGTGCATATTGACGGAAAAAGAGACTGCAGTTTTATTGCAAATCCTTTGTTTTGACAGGTAGTATGGAAGAGCAGTGGTCTTTGGAAATTCAGGACAAAGGTCGAGTTACTTGCCCAACATGCCGGGCTGTGGTGAGAAAGACTGTAGAAGGACTGAAGAAACATATGGTTAATTGCAGACAGGTGAGAACAAGAGAGATGTTTTCTGCATTCTGTGCAGCTCACTGATAGAAGTGCCTGCACATTTTATGTTGCATTTAAAACCAGTTTCATCTCATTATCATGTCTCTAAGCAAGAGCCTTTTGTATGTCTCTAAGAGGCTGTAGGTGCTGCTTCTTGCTCAGTCTGTTGCTGGAGTTCAGATGTAATGAACAAAGATGTTCCTATTTTGTTGTTTCCTAAGTTTTAATCTCCATAAAATCTGTTCTATTTTTAATGGGCGATTACCAGGCCTAAATAAAATGTTCTGGTCTTGTGCTCCTTTCTCCTAGTCTTTCCCACTACTTTGGTTAACTTAACAGTTACACACACCATGTCCTTATTTATTTGTAGGATTTGTTCACGTGTCATCACTGTGGGAAGCAGCTGAAGTCTTTAGGAGGAATGAAATACCATGTCATGGCAGACCATAACAATCAGGTAACGCAGTTACTCTACATCTAGAAGTCTTACAAGTGAGATGGTTTTTTATTCCTTCCCGGATGCACACAGAAAGTGAATATTGTGGTTTCTTTCAAATGTTACAGCTGCTCAAATCTTATCCATCTATTATCAGTATTTTGAGACTGGAGATCTGAAGGAAAAGAAAAAAAGGCGTATGTTCCCAGAGATGCTGCATCTTAAAAAGAGATTAATTTTGTACTGGTTATGTGTCACCTGTAAAAGGCATTCTGAGCCAGAAAAAGTTCATTGCTCATTAGACTGCACTTTTCAGTCTTCTGCTAGAAAGTAGCAGTTTTTCTACATCTGCAGCAGACCAGATTGTAGTTCTTTACAAGTACAAAGCTAAAAAAGCAGAAGCAGCTGTTCCGTATTTGCCTATTTGCTGTAAAGATTAAAATGCTGGAGTCTGCTTTTCCTCTTCGTATCACTTTAAAGAAGGTAGTGTCTGCTGTTATAGTTGTGAAGCATTAGAACTTTTTTCTTTGAGAAGTTTGGATAAGATTTAGAAAATTCATTACTGTTGTTTTTTACATAGTTACCAATACTGTGGTTTCTGAAGCTAGAGGTGTACTAGTAAATGAAAAAAGGCCAAGGATTGTATTCCGGATCTGAGAAGTGGGTTTGTCACTCAGTTCTAACTTTTTCAGTCAGTCTAGATGTAATATTTAAGTAATATTAAGGTAATGTAGGAAATAATGTATAATAACCATCAAAGAGAATAGAGAAAAACATTAGCTGTAGTTTAGCGTAGATAAATAACTATTATAAGCATTTAGTCTGCTTAGCTATACTTAAGCTAAGTGGAGATGGTGGGACCAATAAATGTTAAAGGTGTAGGATAGAGATGAGTCAGTACTTTCCACAGGCAGAAGCTTAGAAAAGTAATTATAGAAATACATACCCATGTCCTTCCCAGCAGCTGTAGTTTGAGAGCACGTGTTATCAAGGATTTGTTCAAACATAGCTAACTGCAAAGTGGTTTTCAGGCAGTTCACTCCTTTTAAAGATTATTCAGTTTTCCTGGGATATAGACAGGGGTCATTGTATTAAACGCATTTCGGTAAAATCACAAATTGCAAAGATTTAACTATTTTAAAAGCTTTCCTTCAGTATAAATGCTGAGCAACCTGTATTTTTTTCATCCTTCTGCTGTTCTGTAGCCAGTTGTGAAGGAGGGAGGAGAACTGGATGAGCAACTTGAGCGAGACCGCCTTCGGAAGGTTTTGAAGCGTATGGGAAAACTGAAGTGTACAAGAGAGGTAAGCTGCATTGTCCTAAGTATCCTAAATTGAACAGCAGTAGATGCATGAACATGCAATATTGTGAAAGTTCTGTTGGATACGCTTTTGATGTTGGCAAAAGATGACTTTGTTTCAAGCTAATCACTATGCTTTTAAGACAGAATCTCTTGAGGAACTTTGGAGGGATGTCACATTACCAGAAAAGGAGTAGGGGACGTGGAGAATTTCATCTATACAATTATGAAGCAGTGAGCACGGAATTCATTCGAATTTGCTAACTCAACTGGAAGTTTTAGGGCTTTGCACTTGACTCGCTAGGTAATATTCTCTTGCCCGTACTAGAAAGTTGATCAGCTCTGGTTACTGTCTGGTCCCCATTTGAACTCTTAAAAGAGAAGGTTACTAGGCTGATTAAAATAGAGATTTTATTTTTGACTTCCTTTTTTTTCATGTGGCTTCTTTAGACTGAATGTGTAAATGTAGATTGAGCAAAGATATGACTGAACTTCAGAAGAGCGAACTTCTGGCTGTTTGAGGAATTATTGGATGAGGTCCCCTAGAAAGCTTGTCCTTAGAGACGAGAGAATGGAACACAGCTGACAACTCTTTAAGGATGCCTTTCTGAGAGCACAAGAGCTCTCCATCTCCCAGCATAAGAGATCAAGCAGAGGAGGCAGGAAAACAGCATGGCTGAGCAAGGACCTGGTGGTTAAACTGAGGGATAATAAAGAAAGGCATGGACAGTGGTGAGGCACTGGAACAGGTTGCCCGGAGAAGTTGTGGATGCTCCATCCCTGGCGATGCTCAAGACCAGGCTGGATGGAGACCTGGGCAGCATAGTCTAGTGGGTGGCAGTCAGCCTACAGCAAGAGTTGGAACTGGATGGCCTTTAAGGTCCCTTCCAACCCAAGCCATTCTATGGTTTGTAAATGCTTTCAATTGAAGGTGTCGGGGAGGAGGAAGTTAAAGGGTAACGATTTATGTTACAACTGTATTACAAACTGTCCACAGAATTACACGATTGTTAAGGTTGTTCTCATGAGAACAAATAGTCCAACCCCTGTGCTCAGGAAGGGTCAGTTAGAGGTCCTTGAGTATTTGATGTGTTGGTGTCTTTAAGGGGGATTGGGAGGATATTGAATTGTTTGTTGTGTAAAAGTATCATAAGTATTTACAATACAATTATTATTTATGATATTTTCAGTACAAAAGTATCGTATTAATGCATACTATTCCTTCCTTCCTTATTTGTTTGTAATAGCTGTGAATATGTTTTTATGCTGAATTAATAATGTCTTGTTTTTGCAAATACTGATATTGGCCACCACCAGAGAGAGGATGGAGGGCAAATGTGTACATCTAACTTGCTAATGTATATTTAATTTGTCCTGTTTCAAGCTTAGTTTCAAACTGATCACTGGATTCAGGATTAGATTTCCTAGAAAGTGACATCTGCGTGAACTGTTGGAGTTTGTCCTCTGCAGTTTGAGATGTGATCTGTATTCTAGGAACAGCTGAAAGCTTTATTCACAATCTCCCTAATATTGCTGCATTCTAGACAGTTCACCCAACCAACCAAGTGTAAAACCTTCTCTTTCTGCCCATCTCCTCCATATGTATCTTAAAACGTTCTGTACATCCTTATTTAATGGCTTGTTTCTTTATTTCATATGGTGAAATTTTCTGTTCCCCATTACCTACAAAGAAGTTCTGAGAAACAGTTTTTCCCACTTGCAGTCAGCTCTTTGTCCCAGATCTTGTCACGCTGAACATGAAAGATTACTGTTTGATTGTCTCTGGTCTACCTGGAGAAGTGGTGGTACTTCTATGAGTAAATTGTGAATTCTATACACATTCGTCTTGTAATCACTTGGAGAGTATTTGCTCCATGTGTTCTTCTTTTACACTGACAGGGCTGCACAGGCAGCTTCACTAGCATAATGGGATACCTGTATCACATCAAAAAATGTGGGAAGGCTGCTTCTGAGCTGGAGAAAATGGCAATGAAGTGCCATCACTGTGGGAAGGCATACAAATCAAAGGCAGGACTTGTCTACCATCTCCGATCTAAGCATGGGCCGGTAAGTGGAAATTGCCGGAGTTGTCAGGTTAGTGACATCGTATTTCAGGCCATTCAGACTCGGGACTTGTATAGGCTCCTGTCTGCTACTTGGCTGGGTAATTAGGGATTGCAAATCTTGCATTTTCCTGTGTTTCTGGAGTATTCTATCCTTGTTCCTGTCCTCCTGGCAGCAACTGTTGCTGTTCTGTAACTAGAATGAAGGGACCTACAGGCTGGTGAGCCTCTCCTCTGTGCCTGGGAAGATCATGAAACAGATCCTCCTGGAAGACATGTTAAGGCACATGAGGGATGAGGGGGTGACCCAAGACAACCAGCACAGCTTCACCAACGGCAGATCTTGCCTGACCGATCTGGTGGCCTTCTGTGATGGAGTGGTAGCATCGGTGGACAAAGGGAAGGCAACTGACGTCGTCTACCTGGACTTTTGCAAGGCCTTTGACGTGGTCCCCCACCACATCATTATCTCTAAATTGGAGAGATAAGGGTTCAAAGGGTGGACTATTTGATGGATAAGGAATTGGTTGGAAGGTCGTATCCAGAGGGTTGTGATTAGCGGCTCTATGTCCAGGTGGAGGCGGTGACAAATGGTGTCCCCCAGGGGTCTGTCTTGAGACTGGTGCTCTTAAACATCTTTACTAATGACATAGACGTGGGACCAAGTTTGTCATCAAGCTGAATGATGCAGTTGACACAACAGAAGGAAAAGATGGCATCCAGATGGACCTGGAAAAGCTCAAAAGGTGGGCCCATGTGAAGCTAATGAGGTTCAACAAGGCCAAGTGCGAGGTCTTGCACTGGGTTGCGGCAATCTCAGATATGTGTACAGACTGGGAGAAGAACTTGAGAGCAGCCCTGCCGAGAAAGACTTAGGGGTCCTGGCAGATGAAAAATCTAATGAGAGCCAGCAGGGTGCACTTGCAGCCTGGAAGGCCAACGGTATCCTGAGCAGCATTAAAAGGGGAGTGGCCAGCAGGCTGAGGGAGAGGAGTCTCCCTCTCTACCCTGCCCTCCCGAGGCCCCATCTGGAGCATTGTATCCAGACCTGGGGCCCTGGCACAAGAAAATTGTGGAGCTGTTGGAGCAGATCCAGAGGAGGGCCATGAAGATGATCAGAGGGCTGGAGCACCTCTCCTAGGAAGAAAGGCTGAGGGAGCTGGGGCTGTTCAGCCTGGAGAAGACTCAGGAGACTTCATTGCAGTATTCCAATACTTAAAGGGAGCTTATAAACAGGAGGGAAATCAACTTTTTACACAGGTAAAAAGGGAATGAGGGGCAGTGGTTTTAAACTAAAAGAGGAGAGATTTAGATTAAATATCAGGGAAATTTTTCATTGAGAGGATGGTGAGGTGCTGGAACAGCTTGCCCAGAGAGCTGTGGATGCCCCATCTCTGGAGGTGTTTAAGGCCAGGATGGGGCTCTGGGCAGTTTGATTTGGTGTCTGATGTAACGGTTGTCAACTCTGCCTTGGTAGGGGGTTGGACCGTGTTTCCATGAAGTCACCATGGCAGCAGTAAACTGTGCAGCCTGAGTTTTGCTCCATGGAAGAAAGATGTTAACACATTGTGGGTTAACTCCGATGGGCAGCTGACCCCACACAGCTGCTCACTCACCTGACCTCAGTGGGTTGGGGAAGAAAAACAGAAGAGTGAGAAAACGTATGGATTGAGATCAAGACAATTTAATAGGTAAAACAAAAGCTGTATGCACAAGTAAAACCAAATACAGAGTTCATTCACTACTTCCCATCAGTAGGCAGATGTTTGGCCATTTCCAGGAAAGCAAGGCTTCATCACATGTAATAATTACCTGGGAAGACAAATGTCATAGCTCTGAACAATCCACCCTTCCTCCTTCTCAGCTTTTATTGCTGGGCATGATGTCATACAGTACAGAATATCACTTAGGTCAGGTTGGGTCAACTACCCTGGCAGTGCCCCCAGCCTACTCGCCAGCAGGGTAGCGTGAGAAACAGAAAAGGCCTTGGTGCTATGTAAGCACTGCTCAGCAATAGGTAAAACATTGGTGTGTTATCAAAACTGTTGTAGTCACAAATCCAAAACATGGTACTGTGCAAGCAAGCTACTATGAAGAAAATTAAGTCTATCTTATCTGTCAAAACCAATACAAGTGTAACTTTTGAGAGCCTCCTATTATGCTGTTCTTTGCTCTTAGAAGACCTGTCACTGGAACAGAACAAGCAACGCTGTTATTGTCTGTGCAGGTTTTACTGTGAAAGATGTGGTATCCTTTCAAGATCAATAGCTGCATGACACTGTCTGCTTGAGCCCTACTACTGTGTCCCTGAGTAGGTTTTTAGAGTCTGTCTTGGTAGTGGGATGCACTTCTGTCAGTGAACCACAGCTTCCTGCAACACTTTTTTGAGGGATTTGGCTAAGTATTTATTCACAGTATTTAGTATAGCTGAAATAGGAAGTGGAGAAGGAGGCTCACTTTTTCTGGGCTTCATTGCAGGTCACTTTCCACCATGAGGAGAGAAGAACAGAGAGTCTGAAGGAAACAAAACGGGAGCCAAGTAATACAGGAAGAGTTCAGAGGAGATCTGCAAAGGTGGCAATCTACTATCTCCATGAGCTAGCTGGAGAAGAGCTGGCCAAAGAGTGGCCTAAGAGAAAAGTGCTGCAAGACTTGATTCCAGATGATCGGAAGGTACAAGACCTTAAAAATGCTATACAGGGTTTGAGTCTTTCTGCCTATCAGATAAGACTTGTGGTCTGTGGTCTACCCAGTGTTGACTGTGTTTAGTGGCCCTTGGAAATTAGTACTGAAGAAGTGATAGCTTGTGAAAGACATAAGGTTGTGCTCCCTCCCTGGTCTTAGATTATGCAATGACTATATTAGCAATTGCTGCAATGTAAGTATTTTACCCAGGTAGGCTATAATGATTTTAAAGTACTATTGCTAAAATAGCTGTAGTTTTCAGTGGTCACAAGTACAAAAGCAGTTATAGGCAGTATGTTGCTCACAAGTCAGAATTCTAGTATTTTAGGGGATTTCCAGGTTCAGTTATGTTTGTAGAGGCAGTAGGATGGGAGAAGGTTCGTTATTGAGTTTGGCTGTTAGAGTAGGAAAGAAACAGCACTTCTGACACAAAAACTGGGAGAAAGGGACGTACTTGTCATAATGTGCAGCTAGCTTTGCTTCCAGCTTTCAATTTCATCTCTTTATCTCAGCTGAAATACACTCGTCCTGGACTGCCCACATTTAGTCAAGATGTACTGTGCAAGTGGAAAACAGAGATAAAGATGTACCGAAGAGTTCACTGTCCAAATCAGGTAATCCTTAAGTCTTTCTGAAGCCTCAAAGGTGGCAGATTTCGGGTCTGTATGAGCCAACAGCTTTCTTCAGCCTTGAAACTGCAGTTTCTCTCTCTTTCTGCAGGAGAAAAATTCTGCTCCATCTCAGTATGGTCAGTTAGTGTAACCGAAACTCTGTTTCATTGCTCTGGGGATGTGATTGTCTGGTTCAGAGCTAGTAACTTTGTGTCAGAATGATACAGCTTTCATGTTCTGCTAGGCTGGTCCATGTGGAGGTGTGACTGAGCAGTGGAAAAATGACAGGCTCCTGCTGTGTAGCAAGTGTACTAAACCTTAATTATAGAGGAAGGGAGGAGTAGAGATGAAAGTCTGAAAGTAAAGGGATTTTGGCACAGCACTTGAGTTTTACTTTGAAAGCTTTACTTGGGCTATGAAAGACTCACATGGCGTCCTGATGTACAGTTGCTTATGCATGTGTAAATAGTTTCTTACAGTTCTGTGCAGTGGTCACCAGGCAGATCCAGTGAGAAGAAATGGCCCCGTTAGTAGAAACTATTAGGACATGTGATGCATATGATGCAGAGTGCCAAGGGTCAGAAGAGGTTTTCCTCTGGGTTTGGTATAGAGACAAAGACTTTCCTCCTCCCTGTCCCACCCACAGCACTTTCCTCAGTTTTCAGGCTCATGTTGTTACCAAGTATAAGAATTACAACATAGTGTTTTATGTGGAGCTGCCCCCAGAAAGCAGCTGTCCTAGTTCACCAAGCAGTCACCCAGATTCATGTCTTGCACTTAACCTCCTGTTTCAGGTTCCCTATTTCAGGTTCTGGGCTGCTTGCTGAACATAACCCAGTGTCCTGAGACTGATGCCTAAAGGTCCACATGGGGTTGACCTTTAAAGCTGCCTTTTAACTGGTACAATCGGTGTCAGATGCTATAGTTCTGCTCTGTGCCACTAGATACAAAATCAGGGCAGGAGAGATTGTAGCGTCTTGCACTTGCACCTGTGCTTCATTCAAAACGAGTCTATGGTTTTACTCAGGCTTTTGATAGAGGGTGATTGTAATTTACTGAAATTTTAAGTCCTTTTTGAAGGTTGTCTTTACAATAAACTTTCTGGCTCTCTAGGACTTGGTATCTCTGTTTCTCTACCTCTCTTATCTCTTTGGGAATTGTGTTCTGGAGAATAAGACCAGGAAGAAGTGACTTCTAACTAGAGTTTTGCTGACACAGACATTTTTTCCTGTTTCAGGGTTGTGAATCAGTATACGGCACTGTCTCAGGACTCAAGTCTCACCTCGGCACCTGTACCTTGGTTGGTAGCATTCCTGTACTCACTGTCTTTTATACCAATATCCTGACTGTCCCTGTCCGTCAGAGATGTCCTTGTTCAAGCTGTTGTCCTACAATCTCCTAATCCAAATTCCTCACAATTTGAGGATATATATGCTAATGGGGTTGCTATTGCAAATGGTGTTTGAATGAAGGAGGGAACATCTTAATGGCATGAATTTTAGAGAAGCTGCAGTCCTACCTGTAGATTCACAGCTGCAAGAGCATTTTTTCCAGGTACGTTGCTGGAGACCTTACAACGTTTCACAGGGTAGTTCTGTGCTTTGTGAGTGCAGCTAGTCAATAATGTCAGTGCTCCTGTAGATAAAGCGTTGTCTGGTATGAGTAAGAATAGGAGATTCTGTTTTTTACCGCTGAATTATCTCTCTGCAAGTCTGGAGCACAATATATAGGTGTATCAGCCTTCTAAGCAGCAATTGGTGTTGTGGTTTTTTTGTTTTGGTGCCAGGGAGATTTTGTGGCTGGGAAATACAAATGTCTTCTGTGTGAGAAAGAATTCGTTTCAGAGAGTGGGGTCAAGTATCACATCAACTCTGCGCACTCTGAGGTAAGGCAAGCAGAACTGAAGTCCTCAAGCCTCAGTTTCTTGATGGTGGGGGAGGGTGCCTTGGGAAGGTAATGCTGGGTGCCTCCCCTATTTTATTTCGCTGCTTACTGCTCAAAGCTGGGTCCTGAGCTCAAGTGACATTTGATCTGCTTAAATATAGCTATTCCTATCTGTTGGTCTGGGGAGCAGATGTTGTGTCGTGTCACACATCTTGTCCAAAGCTGCTGCGGTTCAGTTTAGCTTTCCACCATTTTCCCTGTCTTTAGACAGCCAATTGCTAAGTCAAATCTCACTCTTCTGAGACAGACATCTGATGAAGAACTTCAAAGAACAGAGCTTTGTTAGTCAGTTGCTTTTCCAGATCTCACATTTCAGCAAACGCTTGTCCCACAGAGGCAGCTTTCATTATAAGCCCTGACAGCCTTTGTATGGTATTTCCACCATCAGTACCAACCTGTTGCCTTCTAACCCTCCAGGACTGGTTTGATGTGAACACAAGTACAACTAAAAGCTTTGAGAAGCTAATGAAAATCCGCCAAAAAGAAGAGCAGAGAAAGCAAAGGAAGAAACATCCTTTGACCCAAAGCAAAAAGAAGAAAACTGGGTCCCTGGCTACTAAGAAGCTCCCCGGTGCTGGAGCTGAGAAAATGAGGAGAAGTAAGAGAGGTCGTCCAAAGCGAGTGGACAATGAAAGCGAGAGCAGTGAGGAAGGGGAACCTCAAATTGCACAGAGAGCCAAATTTCCAAAATCCAGCCGCAAGCGAGGCCGGAAATAAATCCCTGGAAGAAGGGAAAGAGTAGTCCTAAAACTTTTCAGTTACAAGCTCCACTTCTGTCAGCCTTGTAACCCACAGAACTAACACAAGCAACTGAATGTCTTTGGGACTGTGACTTCATTCCACTCTGTGATGTGTGTTTTGGAACTGTTGCATCTGGTCAGTTGTGAGAAACTGTGAACCAAAGCTGTGGTACAGAGGTAGCCTCTCCTGGTGTAGTTCCCACGGACAGTGGGACTACCAGTATTCCCGCTGTGATTTTTGCTCCGGTTGCAGTCTCAGTTTGGGTTATGTTAGTTGCTTGTTTAGTGGCTTCCAGCACAGGAGTTCTGTTTTTTCAGCTTCCTCTGATGGGTGAGATCGGGGTTCTTTTTAAGCAGTTCTCCCTATAAGGAGCTGACTAGCACAGTGTTTAGGTCACTTTAAGGGAGAAATCCTTTCTTGCACGGTGTGCACACAAACTAAGCAGCACTGTGCAGAATACAAAGGCTTTAGCTTGCCATGTAGCTGTCCTATCTTTTGTCAGTGAGGCTACAACAGAAGACAAATACCTTCCTTTTCCAGTCTGTTGCACAAGGCACTGTCTATAATTCATACACTGATGTCTAGGCTCAGCACCAGACAGTAGCATATGAGCTTTGGACTGCTTGGAAGTGATGGGACATCATTATCTTCCTCATCAGGAACCTGATATTCCCCTGGCATGTCATCTTTAGCACTGAGCATTGAATGTATGAAGAAGGTCTTCCCATTCAGCAAGGAATAAATATTCTCCATCCCTTTGGAGATTCACTGGCCTTTTGGAGACCCCAATGACTAGTAAGATGGCCCGTTGAGGCCCTCTGAAGGCAACTTGTTTCAGGCTTAACTGGGAAACAAACTTGCTGTAAGATGGTGCATATCCAGAATTATAGTGTTGGTAATGGGCCTAGAACCCACTGAACTGCCTTGCCCCAGGTGGTGTTCTTTGTCATGCTAACGTTCCCATGGAGTCCTTTTCTCTGCAGTTGAGTGCTGTAGATGCCTTCTTTGTTATATCACCAGTTTCTTTCCATACTACTTCATTTATGTGGCTGAGGTATATTAGCACCTGCTTCCCTTGTGGGAAAGGTCAAAAGAAGAGAGTGTTTTGGTTTTTGGTCTTTTTTTTTTTTCAGTCACCCGTTGGCATGAGTGTTGGGTCATAGGGAATATCTTCCCATGCTCCAGAAATCCAACAGATTTTATAGAAACTAGTAAGAAGCAGCAGCACAGACAGTGCTGCTGTCTTTCAGAGAATGTGTTCTCCAGAATCTCTGTTATCCAAAGACCCACTGTCCCAGAAAGTTGCAAAATTTGACCTTTTCCTTACAGATTTGCAGGCAAGAAAATAGGCAGCTGCCTCCAGGTTGCATCCCTATGAATTTTCCCTGTCTACCAGAATTGGTAGCTGGTGCTGAAGTTCCCAGAGAAGCCATTGCAGTGCCTGGTGAACAGGCAGATTTATATGTGTTTGTTACTACCAGAAACACATTGGCCCTGACAGTGGGAAACTGTATGGCCAGGGTGTTTTCAAGAGCTGCCTCTTCCATGTAATAAGCAAAGCAGTCAGTAAGTAGTAAGACAGCATGCAGTGCCTCACTGTCACTTACATACAGTGGTTACACTGCCTTTTGAAACAGCTATCACTGTGGTTGCAGTGCTGCACTGAAAGTATAAATATGTGGAATTCTGTGCAGGGTGTAGAAGGCTTGCAGCAAGAGGGACAAGATCAGAAGATGACAAAATAAAATTTCACCCATGTGAGAATGTGGTTTCTTGTCCGTTTGGTGTTCTTGGCACCATCCCTACTTGCAGAACACACCTCAGCCTGATTACTTGGTTGTCATGCATGCTCACTGATGCTGTTCATTCCTCTACCCCATTCCTCCTCAGTACTGCACTCTGCACAACTGTACTTTGGCCACGTTTACCACCTTACTGCCCAATAGATGGGCGACAGGATAAACCTATGAATTGAAGGAGGTTTTCCTTAGTGGATTTCAGTCTAGAGTCCCATTTATTGTCATTGATAAGTTACTAATCAGCCCTGCTTCCTAGATTTGGATACTGCTTTGAGACCATCTGGATTTTGTAGTTACATCAACGATGTATTCTCCCACGTAACCTGGTATGTGTAAAAA
>WBMW01003002.1:0-73743 GCA_013396635.1 Penelope pileata | reverse complement strand
AAAAAAAAAAAAATTGTCCAACAGTCCATTCATGGTCCGTTCATACTTGACGCCATCAGTGTTAAGTCAGATCGTTTGCTGTATTGGCTCAAGCTGGTAAGAGCTGGTGGCACTGCTGCACCTGCACAGCCCACTGTTTCTGAGGAGTGTAATCTTTTTAGGAGCACCCGCTTCCTCCTGTAGATTAAGTAAGGCAAGCTACCCATTGGGTGTGCATCAGTGCTCTAAAATACTGCTCAGAGGCATGGGAAGATCTTCCCTCAAGTAAGGTATTTAAAGTGGGGAATTCACAACGTCACCTGGAGCCAGGGCTAATGTATAAAAACAGCTGATTGTACTACAGCCTACCATGCTAAGATTTACTATTGCAGCACCTATGCATCCACTGTTCACTGCTTTGTTAACAGTTCAGTTAGCCTAGCTTTCTGAAGTCCAGGTCAAAAATCCTACTCCAGCATATGTGCCCTTGCTCTTACAAGTCCTATTTGAGCAAGTATATATGCAGAAAGAGATCAGTTGTGGTGTGGAAAAAGTGACAAAGGAGAACAGCTAGTCACGAAATAGTTGTTCCTGTGATTCATTACTCTAAAAACAACGTGCCTTACTTCTCATTGGAATTATTTTTAATTTCAACTTCTGCATCTCATATTGCTCCATCTTGGTAAGTCAAATAGCTTTGACAGTATTGGAAATTTCTTCCTGCATATTTTCTTCCTGCATCAGTCATAAATAACTCCATATAATTTTATGTATGAGCTAAAGAGATTTTTCTAGTCTCAATCAAAATAGCTTTCTCTTTTTTTGTTATTATGACATTATGGGTATTTAGCAGTATATTTTTGGCTATTGAAGTCTGGAGGCAGGAAACTGAAACTACAGGAAGTATTCAGTAAGTTTTTTATGTAGAATGCAATGATAATGTTGCTGTGCTCTTAGCTACCTTTTTTTTCACCTTCACAACTGTTTGATTACCCTGTTTACATTCAGTTTGCAATCTTCTCTCTTAAGCATATCTTCCAGTTGTTCTGAAATTGGGCTTGAGGGCCCATTTTCTTTGTTTCTAGGAATACTAGTAAACGGAGTTTAAACACAGGCAGCATACAACCAACTTATCCGTCTTCTGTAAAACACCATGTCTCCCTGAATTGCTCTAGCAGAGACCTTAGTAAGTCAAGGACAAGGGGTAACGGTTATAAACTGAAAGAGAGTAGATTTAGACTAGATATAAGGAGGAAATTGTTCACTGTGAGAGTGGTGAGACACTGGAACAGGTTGCCCAGAGAAGTTGTGGATGCCCCCTCCCTGGAAGTATTCAAAGCCAGGCTGGATGGGGCTTTGGGCAACCTGGTCTAGTGGGAGGTGTCCTTGCCCATGGCGGGGGGGGTTGGAACAAGATGATCTCTAAGTTCTCTTCCAACCTGAACCATTCTATGATTCTAAGTGTATCTTTGGTTAAGCAGCTCTTCAAGATAAGTTGGTCGTGTAACTTCTCTTTTCATTGCTTTCGTTTGCCATCAGGTCTTTTTACCCTCCAGATTTTCTTTGTAATCATTTCATATTTTCATTAGTATTATTGATAAAAAAAAATATCAAATAGCTGCATACTCTGGCAATCTCCAGAACAAATCCTTATTTACAGCTACTTAGTAACTAGCATTTAACATATTCCAGGGATACTTGTACAGAATATGGGGCCAAGAACAATGCCTTGCAAAAACTTACCGTGTCAATAGCTACTTTTACCAACCTGGACTTGTAATTTAATTAAAAAACGTTTACAGAAAACTATTCTCTGTGAAACCATGTTGGTTGGTTTTACTTACAATGTCCTTTAACGTCAATTATTCTCTTGGTTTGGCTGGGAGATCTCAGACTGATGGGCTGTGCTCATGCTGACCACTCAGCTTGCCATTATTCACTGGTGCAACACTGGAGTTTTGTTTCATTTGTTTAACTAGAACGGGAGAGAGAACATCTTGTGGGTTGTTTTCTGTTGTTCTGTTTGTTTTCCTTAACCCTTGAGGATTTTTCCACTGCTCCAAGGATTGTTAACAGCCATTCATAAGAATTCAGATAGCTTTTCAGGAGATTATTTATCATTCTCCTTTGCCAGTTTTCCAATACCATAGTTTGAGCTTTTCAAGCTGTTTTAATGATGCCAGAATGATCAAAAAAAAAAAAAAAAAGTGCTTTTCACAGAGATGACAGCAGCAATTTGTCATTCCTGTCTGTGGGAAACAGCCTGACTGCGGTATGTGATGAATGACAGTAAAATAGCAGCACACATCACACACTCAGTTACATATCTGTAAGGAGTGTTCCACCGTGTTTTTTAAAATCTCCAGTGGTGAGGACACCACACCTTTGCCAGGAAAACTCTTCCCCTGGTTCCTTGCAGGAGCATTATGTATAACTTCAATGCTTCGCAGTGCAGTTGCACTGTCACTGGGAGCAGTCAGGGCCTGGGAGCAATTCTGGAAGCAATATGGACCTCAGTGATGGCAGTAACCTGCACGGTAAGGGCTGGAGGGGTGTCGTCACCCTGGGACACTACTTGGCTGTGATATTGGCAATAATACTAACACCACTAAGCGTGACATTACCAATTTCTCCAAATGTTGCATGACTCTGAAGGCAAGCTTTCTTCAAAATTAAGTAGGTGAATTTCATAAATAAAACAGCAGAATTAACAAAGATTCAGTGTGGAGGATAAATTCAACAGCTCTGCTTAGTCATGAATTAGTGCAGTGTCTCTTTTTGTGCACGTATTGTTCCAAAAATCCATCTGAATTACAGTCAGTGCTGGGCATCACAAGAAGTAGAAAAGTTCTTGACTGTGCAAGCACTGCTCTGCAACTACTATAACGTCTGTTATCACCAGTAGTTTCATCACAAATCCAAAACATAGCTTCATACAGGCTTCTATGAAGAAAGTCAACTGTCCCAAAACCATGATACCTATAAGGATTATAACAAGGAACTGTACTAATGTGCAAACGTGGAGTGCAAGGAAAATCTCAACTCTTTCCATGTATCTTTAACTATTTCTTGCTGCATCTGGTATTTGAATTTTCAGAAGGCTTTGATAAGGCTCTTCACTGACACCTCTTTAAGAAGTGAGACTGCCATGCACTAAATGGGACAGGTGTCTTTTTGGAGATCAGAGGAAATATTTGGAGTGTATATCTGGCATGAAGGCCACTGGAAGAATCCCATAGAAATCCATGTTAACATTGGGCTGTTCAAGATATTTGCCTGTGGTCTAAGAAAGTAGACAGGGAGTAAGACCAGGTTTGAATGCTACACAGAGCAGTAAAAATTAAAAGGCAACCACAAAGGAATGCAGAAGCGTCTTCACAGAATCACAGAAAGGCTGAGGTTGGAGGAGACCTCTGGAGGTCATCTGGTCCAACCTCCTCGACTCGAGCAGCAACACCCAAAGAGGTTGCCCAGGACCACGTCTACCTGCCGTGCATGCAGTGCTCTAGGATGGGGCTCTGTCTGCTGCCTGGGGTGGGAGGCATGCAGAGCTGGATGCCACGCTTCTGGCTGCTGCTGTTCTGCTCCATTACCTTGCACCAGGTCTGCTTAAAGCCAGTGTGAAGGAGCTTGGCAGCAGTGAGGGAGGGAGGAGGCCACAGGAGTGCCGGTGTCTGAGGAGCAGTCATACATACAGGGACACAACACCACTAGTAACTGGCCGCCAGCCTTGTGTTATCCCGTTTGCTACTACTCTGAGCCTCACCCTTCATCTGATTGTTCTCCCATTGTATTGTGTACTGTGTGTCTGTCTGTACTCCTGATACCATATCCAGAGGGATACTGTGAGAGACACTATTAAAAGCTTTGCTAAAATCAAAAAAGAAAAAAACAACTCATCCTTGTAATGCATCCTGGTAACCTTATCATAGAAGGATATTAAGTCCTCAAGGTAGGGTCCATCATGATGCTATCAAGGGATGGTGAGGTGAGCGGTCACGACAGTCCTTTTGTAATTCACCAAGGGTTAATTTCATACCTAGTTTCTAACTAGGACATTTATGATTTTATTCTTAGCTCTTGAATCTTACACAACTTCACTCCATAGACCAAAGGTGCTCCTATCCCTCAGTACATTTTCCCAGGTCTGTGTATGCAATAAATTATACTCTCCAGGTTTCTTTTTTTGAGCTTGAACTCTTTCTGTCTCTCCCCTGAGACATTTCCCAGTCCACAGATCATTGCTTTCTATCTGCTCTCCAGCTGTTCGTGTTCTGCTCAGGTGAGGCTCCAGATAAGTTTCCACGTCTCCCACGTCTGTTTTATCCAGCTACAGACAGAAGAGCAATCTTTGCTGTTTACATAACTGTGGAGGATGATGATCGTCCCTGCTGTCCTTGAATCCTCAGCCACTGCTTTGCAGGATGCAGCTCGCTTGTAGGTACAGCCTGCATTTGGCTGTTTTAAACACATCAGCTATGCCTACACTAATAAATCAGAGAAGGTCAGGGACCATTTCTGGGCACTGAAATGTGATAATCCACGCTGATTAATTATTATTAGAACAGTCTAGGCCCATTAACACTATCCCAACCTATCTCCAGGCACTCTTCAAGACATCTTAGCATGCCCCAGGGACCATTCCTGGTAAGCAGTCTGGGTACACACATCCTGTTCGGGAGAGCTTAATAATAGCAATATGGATAGCTGTTCAGCTGACCTCAGGGGCTGAAGGTAGTCCTGGATACATTTAGTTAACAAACATCAGCACCACTTTGTCCAAAGGATCTTGAGTGCCCTGGAGGACCGTCTGGATCTGGGGGTTTCTTACACCATGCAAACAACCATTAACCACAACGGATACGAATACTAATGATATATTTACTTCTGAATGATTGAAAACATTTTGGGCTAATACTGCTCTGTGCTAAATTCCGTGTGAAGGCTTCCCTCTGCTGATCCTGGATGTGCCATACAGCGTCCTGTTCTGTGACTGCTGCGGTTTCAGGACAGCTCAGGGCTGAGGTGCACAAGGCCTGCTGCTGTCCAGCTGCTCCCCAAGGCAGCCTGGCTGCCTCATGCTCAGAAGCCACACACTCCTCCTGTGCTTGCCTGAACCACAGCACACAATGGCAAAACTGAAAGAAAATTCTGCTTTCCTGTGCCTGTTTCCTCTAGCAATGATGCATGTGTAATGAGGCAACTGGCCCAGGCCTTTTGGCAGCTTGTTAAAGGAAATCTGATGATAGAGAGTGAAGTATTACATTAATAAGCACAGATTATAAATAAACCTATCAGCCAGATCCCTTGGGAACTCCCCAGGCAGTGCAACGCACAAGGACAGGTCTCCTGTGAGGGCCAGATGGAGCAGATGCCAGTGATGGCCGTTCCCTGACTGCCTAAGCCAACCAGCAGTATCTGCAACATGCGTCAGCCTAGGCCAGGCCCTGTGCCATGCCTGCAGCCCTGTGATGCAGAAACCTTCAGCACCTCCTGTGCTTTGCTGATGTCGGTTATGGTCTTCGGTTCTGACTCAGTAAAGCCTCTGAGGAGGGGGATGTCGTGGTTTAACACTGACAGGACCTAAGCACCACACGGCCTCTCTCTCACTCCTCCTGAGCAGGACAGAGTTGGAAGAAGAAAATCAGATGGTGGGGAAAAAAAAAAAAAGAAAAAAGCAACCAGCCATTCCACCACAGCCAGCACCAGCAGTGTTTGGCACAACTCCAGCCCAGCCAGGCCCCCACGCTGTCACTGCCTGCAGGCCTGCACGTTCCTGTCACAACATGGGGCTGTGCAGTGCTTGCTGGTTACCTTGGCTGCTTTGTCTCTGCGAAGCAGCAATGACGTACGCAATGTTGTCCTGCTGGGACTGGGGGGCCTGGCCACCAGTTGCAGATATGGGCAGTTAAGTTGGGACAGCTCATGGCAGCAGCCGGACACAGGGAGAGAGCAACACCTGGACGCTTAACTCTGGAGTAATGCTTAAAGCACAGGGCTGGCAAAGGCAGCATGAAGTGCGCTGCAGTGAACGGTGAAGCCAAGCACTCAGCCCTGCACACCCAGCACCAGCATGCAGCAGGGCCTGGCTCTGGTCCCTGCAGCTGCTGCAGAGCCACTGTGCCCTTCTGAAGCCTGGACCATGCAAGGGACAGAGCAATATGGGTGCATCCTGGTGGGTGGGAGGTACTCTTAGGTCTGAGAGTTGTAGAATGTGTGCTTTCCATATTGCCACTATAAACCTCAGTGCATTACTTAAGATGATACTCTCACAGTGTTAACGCTCTGGAACACTTATCTGCACTCAGTTGGGCATAGCTTCATTAAATACTCCACATGTGCAGTTTTAGGGACTTCTAAGTTTATCTGATCAATAACTAAAAGACTTCTGCAACTGGCCTAAAGGAAAAGTATTCCTTCTACAGATGCATTTGAGGGACGGGATTAGACAAAATATGTTACACAAAATTTAGGCATTGAGAAAACTCGTAAGATATAGTGAAGTCTCATGTCTGTGTAAAAGCCTCGCCAGGCACGCACCCCCATGGCACTTACTAATTTGGTAGACATTGTTCTTCACACAGAGAATTTGCATCCTTGCCAGCTTTTGTCAGCTTCATTATTCCAGTAATCTTCATGATCTCTTGAAAAGTGAACGTTTTTCTTCAGATCAGTTGCCCAAATGTGGATTTTTATTTTTTTTATTGCTTTGCCATTGTGTTTTAAGATAAAGATTGCAATGAAACAGTTTGTTATTTATTCTCTGTTGCAATTTAGCCTTCAATAAAGGTAATATCATCATATCAATATCATCATGCCTTTTGGCTCATATGTGATTGAATTATTCAAATTTTAAAATGCAGTTATAAAAATCTGCATATTTTAAAAGGGATATGATAGCTGTTAAAAGTGTTATGTCACCTCTGTCTTTGTAGTCTTCAAGTATTTAAAAGTGCAATGGAATAATCCTCTCTTGTTTTATAATAATACTTTTCAGTAGCAGGGAAACATTTTAAAATGCATCTGACTGCAGATATAATTTGCATGTAAGTGCTTATATTTGCATTTTCATGAGATGTCTTCTACAGTTCTGAAACTCTTTCAGTAGAGGACCTTCATTATTTACCTACGAGAGATACTATTTCACGATGCACTGTGTAAACTGAAAAAGCATCGACCTTCTTCATGGATACAGTTGAGTTCCCAGACCTCAACAGAGGGGCCAGGCACAGTTGCTGAGCCCGTGGTGTGCTGCTGAAGCAGGCTGCTTGGAAGGTGCTTGGGAGGTGACTGCTCAAATGCCCCCGTCTGCACCACAGGCGCCCACAGCCGGCACGGCACACCTCCTCTGCAGCAACCACCTTTGTACAAAGACACAGAATCTGCACAAACACACACAATGAGCAGATCCCATGTCAGTGACACAGATGGTGAATTACTGTGGCCCTGTCAGAGGCAACACCAGGGAGGAGGTACCAGAGGAAACGTAGCAATACAGTGCTCTTGGGGGACGGCTGGGGATCCGTATCCCCAGATCTGTGCTGAAAGGGGCTGACCCACTCCCCACACAGGCCCCATACGGGTCAAGTCCTACCCCCAGACATGCAACGGGCTGTTCCTGTCTCTGTGCCAGGCTTGTATATTCTCAGCAGCTGCCAGGAACATAAAGAGGAACTGTCAGCACATCCCCCTCAGTCTCTTACCTTATGGGCTAAACAACTCAGGCTTTCACCATAGAATGTTTTGCCTACACCTCTCTCTCAAGGACTCTCAGGTGAGTTTTCTCCCCCCTGAAGTCAAGCTCCTATCTGGACACCAAACCCCACAAGAGACATCAGCACTCCACAGCAGATGAAGTGTTGGAGGGCAGTCAGGCATCCTGAAGGCTCCGTGCCTGTTTACACACTGGTGCGTGACATCTGCTTTTACAGTGCAACTGGTCACTGCTGGAAGAGGCTGACTTTAGTTTCCAAAGAGGCTCAGATGATAGTTTCATCATTTGTGGGCTTGATGCCTTAATACCATCTTCTTTTGCTATCAGTACACCTGTCAAATGCCATTTCACTTCACCAGACTCTTGGCTTCAATGCCTTCGTGTGGTGTAAATGATATGGAAAGGGGGTGAGTGGTAATTTATTAACCAGGGATTGTCCCACCACTGTGCCAATAAGACTTCCACATCTCCAGCACCATATACCATCTAGCTGTCCCATCTTAAAAGAGTGGAAAAAATGATCATCTGGGAAAGGTGACAAGGATCTGCAGTGACACAAGTGGTGCAATGTGCACGCACAGCAGTTATTAATTGTCTCTTACAATAGAAACTGGGAAGTGCCAAAAGAAATAATTGGGCAGCTGGTCTAAAACCAACAGAATAAATTACTTGTCACATTGCACATAATTACATAGAAAAATTCAACTTCTTAATACCCTATGATAATAAAAAGTGTTAATGTCTGTTCTTGGGCAGCAGTGGGCTTCCCCCAAACCAATTATGGTAAAAAAATACCATCTCCAAGTGAACAGAAAGAGGAATATCAGGAGTTACTAGCGACTAGCAGAGGGACTTTTCACATTTCATAAAGATGATAATTTCAAAGAGTTGGTATCTACAACCTGGGGATGGTTGAGTGATGATAATGGGGGAATTTCCTGTAGCAGCTTTACAGAAAATATCTGTGATGAGCTGTATCTTTGCTCCCCATTCTTGTTATAATAAGGGAAATGATAGTTAGTTCTTCCTCTGAGAGAGAAATAAGATAAATCAGCCAGCATATGGACCTGGCTGAACTGATGTGAATGAACCTACCTTGACAACATACCTTGGGCACCATCTTCCTGTGACCAGGAGGCACAGGCAGCCAATACAGAATGTCAGCAGTAGCAGTGCTGGGGACAACGTATGGCAGGTGGTGATGCAGAGTGCGAGTGTTCACTGGCTGGAGCAAAGTGACAGCTGGGAGATGGACTCTAGAGGTGCAGGGGCAGATCAGGCATTTGCACACACGCCATTCTTCCTCTAGGACAGACTGCGGCTGTTTGATGGATGGCACTCATCGGGAACAGGCCGCCCAGAATCCCAGTCTAATCCCAGGCTGTTTCCATAGGTGTAGTGCTGTCCTGTGCAAGCCTTGCTCTAGGCACAGTGGGAGCTGGAGCAGCCAGGATCTGAGTCCTGGGCAGCCTGCCCCTCCTTGGGGGCAGACACATGCAGCATAGAGCCCACGTGAGTCTTCTGCCTCAGAGTTAGGATGGAGGACACAGAGGCTTTCAAACACAAAGAACTAAAAGAAGCCCCCCAAAGCACAGCTCTCCCAGAGCTCAGATCTCACAAACCACAGCTCTCCCAATGCACAGCTCCCCCAAAGCACCGCGTGCTTCACCCACACATTACCATGGGGTTTGTCCATGATGAAGCACAAGAGAGGATGGTGTGGCACTGGAGAGGCAGTTGCTATGTTCCTGTGATTGCCCAGAGCAGCACTGTGTGTCCCTTGCGTCCAGGATGACATCAGGCAGTACAACGCCTGGGAACGTCACTCAGCCAACAGTGCTGGTCAGATATAAACTTCCACTGATCACAGCATGGTTCTCCTTCTACATGAGCAGCAGTGCTGCAGCCTGCAGTATAGGGACAGGACACAGAAACCCACTCCCCTGACAGTGGCTTTGGTGGGTGTGGGGAAGGATACAGAATAAACTGCCCCATAGGAGCACCTGTCCCTGCCCTTACAGAACCAGCACTATCCACTGATGCAGTCCTGGGCTTTCCAAACATGGCCTTTGAAAGTTACCACATTATTTTCATCCAACCACATCTGTGCAGGCTACAGCAAGTCAGTGTGAGCCAGGGAGCAGACAAGCAACTACTGCAGCTGGTGCAAAGATATATATATCAGGAAGCAAAGCCATGGTGCTGATAACATTTGGAGCTAAGTAACTGCAAGTGAGATAATCAATCCACTAAAATGCAAACAGAACACATGATAGAAATCAATCACCAACAGGAAAAAGAATCATGATATGAATTTAAGCCAGTGATTCAGTGCATGTGCGGTAGGACCCGACTTAGGTTTTTGGGTTAGAGCTGCGCTGTGACCAGAAACTGTTTGAAACCAGCATGCAGATTTGTGCTTGCTGCCTGCTGGACTGCCTGAGCAGAGGAACCCGCACACAGTCAGTGAGAAACAGCCTGAGTCTTTGGCTGGTGGCAGACACGCAGTGGAGCAGTCAGTGTTAACAGCAGCCATTGGGTTAGGAGCCAGCTCTGCGATTATCAAGTGTGGATCAAACCCCAGTTACAGCGATCACGAGAGAATGGGTCTCGCAGAGAAGAGACAACAGGCAGTCTGCTCCTCTGAAACCTCTGCCATTCACATTCATGCAGTTGCCAGCTCTACCCTTTGGTTCCCTTGGCAGCTCCCTCCCCAGCATGCAGACAGAGGGAGAAGGAGCTTTCCATCATGGCTGTTTTGGGAAGGCAAGATCCAACTGCAGCAACAAGGAAGCTCAGTGTGGGAAGGAGGTAATCTTCTGATCCACCACGAGCACCTGAGAAGAGGCACTGACAGGACCCAAAGATCATGTAAGTCAATGTCACAGCCTCAGGAGGGACATTGCTGATTTATGTCAGGTCAAGCACAGCACCAAACTATTTGCACAATATTTACACACAGAAGTCACAACGTTAGTAATTTTTTCCTGGCTGTGATTGTCATACAATCGTAATATTGCTGACTCCATACCTGCACTGTTACATATGCTCAGGAGAAGGGGATTCACCCGGGCAGGAGTCTTTTTGACCCATGGGTGTGATTTTTAGGGTTATAATGAAGGCAGTTCAGCTAAGGATTCAAAGACCTTGGGTTTCCTTGCCAAGTTGGCAACATCCCCAAAGCATCCTGACTAATGCTGCCTTCAAGGCCTCCTGGCTCTGGAAGTCTCTGGTTACTAAGCATTTACTCTTCCGATACTCAGTTCAATGGTAGTTCATTTTGTTTAGAATGAGCCTCCAACATTGGTGCACCGAACTGTGCGTGCATTTGTCTACATATGTGTGCAAGCACGTGCACACACGCACAACAATGTACCTTTACTACAGCTGCACCATGGGTGACAGAACGTGGCATGAAGGCAGCACCACGGGGATTTGCTGTGTGCCAGGAGACAGGGCAGAGTCCCCAGAGCAGAGCTGCCAGCAGCGTGTCCGTGTGATGACGCACACTAAGAACAGCAGCCTGCGACAGAGGCGGGCAGAGAGCACCCCTGCAGGAAGACCCTCGCGTGGCAGCGCGCCCGTGCATTATGGACACGTGCGTGCAACTGGGCAAACATATGAGCACAGGTTTGCTACGTGCACACGTGTGAGCGGAGCAGCACTGCGATATGGCGCACGCGGCAGCCGGCCCGGGGCGCACGGACACGCGTGGGCGTGGAGGAGGTGCAGCGCGCTGCCAGGAGGGTGCCGAGGCGGTGCGCCGCTGCCCGTTACCGATGGGTACGGTGCCGGGAGGGGTCGGCACCTGTGGTTACGGCACAGGGATGGCTGCGGGGAGGGGTGCACGGAGGGGTCGGCACTAGTGGTTACTGACGGTAACTACGGGCTATGGGCAGAGGCAGCACCCCGGGGCTGCTTCGGGGCCCGGGGCGGCGCCGGAGGTCGCTGCGGTGCCGCTCTGGGGTGGGGGCGCGCGGGGCGGAGCNGGGCTGGCGCTCAGCGGGCGCGGGACCGTGCGTCCGCCCTTCCCTCTCTTGGCCCTGGTGCGAGACGCCGAGCGCCCACCGCCTCCCCCTGCCCGGCCCTGCGTGGCCGTGGCCGCGACCTGAGGCAGCCCGTGGCCCCCGGGGCATCCCTGGCCCCGGAGCGGTGGCCTCCAGCTCCGCCGCGTGCCTCCGTCGTGCCGCATCCCCGCGGGACCGGGCGAGATGGTGCGGCGGCACAGGGCTCTGTGCCCCGGAGCTGTGGCCGTGGCTCGAGAAGCCACTTCTGCGTCGGGCAGTGGGGGAGTTCAGCCCCTCCTCGTTCCCCAGAAGAGGAGAGCCTCCATGTTTCCCGTCCGGGCCTCTCACCCGTGAGCTGTGGATCCTGAGGGAAGAGCAGCCCAGGGGCAGCGATGCTCCACTGCTGTTCCCAGGAGCTGGTCCCTGGCCAGTGTGTCCCTGTGCTTTGCGTTCCTTCGTGCCTTGGTGACTTGCTTTCCCAATGCTGGTGTTTGTCCAGGTAGAGGTATGCCTTCATCAGGCGCTTCTGTCCTCTTCCCCTGACTCATTGGAATGTTCTGTGCCAGGGCAGCCTCCTGCTCTCTGCTTGCCCCTTGCCACATTAGCGATGTGTTAAGCTGCTGGCATCAGGCTCTGGTTACCTGTCATGGTGGAGAAGGACTGCTTCGTTCTATACTTGATCCCCTTGTAGTGTCCCCTGGCAGTCTCCTGCAAAATGTGAACCCCAGGGCTTGCTGCATTTGGAGAGAAGCACAGTCAGGGTTGTTCAGAAGTAGCTGCTTCATTTTAGCTGTGCAGTGTGGTGCCCAATTCCCTGTGCAGGGAGGCATTGGACCAACACCTGGGTGCCCTTGAGCAGCAGTCCCAAGGGCACAGGCACCGGGACAGGCCAGCTCCTCCTCTTCAGGGCTGCAGCAGGACAGGAGGATGCCGGGAGCTGTGCCCCATACCTGTGCCGAGCCACATCTGCCAATGTCACTCCTGCGGTGCATCTGTCCAACGCCTCCTCCAGCCCACAGAGCCAGGCAGAGCTGAGTGCTGCCCGCAGGTTGGCTCTCCCACTGCCCAGCCTCAGGCTGCGGTGCTGCTGGCTCCACACACAGGAACAGCTCTTCCCACCTCTGCAGGCCTGAAAGGAATGCACTGATCTGCCAGAGGTAGAAGAGGGTGCATCAGGCCATAAGGCAATGATCGCTCTTTCTGTGGTGGTGCCCAATTCTTAATATGGTTTTAATTAAAAGTGAAGCTGGATAACTTATAAATGATGCAGAATTGCTAGTGATTAATGCATTGGGTGGGGCTTAACACTGGAAGCAGCATGCCACAGAGCCCAGCAGTGTTGGAGGATCTTGGCTTTACAGAAACATTTTTAAGAGTCAGTATCAGTGTAGATTTTTTGGAGCCTTGACACTCACACATCTTTGTGGCAGCAGCTCTGGCATGAGACTGCTCTGACTTCAGCTGCAAAGCAGACAAGAGAGCATAGCCTTGGTGTGGGGATCATTTGCAAACTTTCTGCGGTGCACGCTGTCCTTTGGAGGTCTCATCCTCATGATGTTCAGTAAGTCATCTTGTGTATCCTTGGCGTTAAACGCTGCCCTGTGTTTCCAGAGTGAATTTATCTCATTTCAACTTCTGAAACTTCTTGTCCTCTCTTCCTGCTAGGTGTGCAAATCCCACGTGCTCATAATGTTTTCTCTCCAGCTTGTTGAACTGCAAACTGACCAAGTGACATGGGTTTTCCCAGTGCAGAGCTGCAGCCTGAACACCTTCAGATCTCACTGCCAGGTCTGCCTGCCTGGAGCCTTCATGAAGTGTTCACAACTCCCAAGGGCTGAAGCACTGACTGGCCATGTGCACTGTGGCTCTGCAGGACCCCTATGTCCTCTTACCCTCTCCTCTCTCCATTTTGGCTATTTGGGCCTGGCTCTGGGTGTTAGAGCAGGGCGTTCTGGCTTTGGGTGTTCTCCCTTTGCAGTTTGACACCAGGATGGTGTCCTCCCGGAACACTCAGCTGCTGCCAGTGAGAGAAGGTCCCACCAAAGGGCCCAGCCAAGCTCTGGGTACAGCTCAAGCAATAGTCTCAGTCCCATGCAGACCCAGCAACACGGCTCATGGACTGCTGCAGTGATCTTGTTCTCAAATCGTGGAGTGACTCAGTCCCAGGGCCATGTCTCAGTGTTCTCAGGGTGAGAAGCTGGACTGGGCCACACTGTCTTCCTGCAGAAGAAAATTCTAGAAAATTCTGCCGCTCCATACACAGGCTTTTGCATTGCTGAGATGTCAGACCTTGCCTTTAATTTCTCTGCAGACACTTACAGGTTAGGAAGTCAAACTGCCCACTTTGAGTGTGCTTAGACCCCCTCTCGTTCTGTTACAGGTAAAAATGCCCGATTTATTATTGTAGTGGCATCCTGTGAAGCACCAGGTCTTGTTTGTGGCCCAAGGCCAGATGGCAGCATCTGGCCACATCGCAGCACTAAGCTCACGTGTTCCAGAGAGAAAGGAGCACCTTGGGACTATGTACCAGCAGTGGTTCATGGCTCACGCTAACTCCTGAGCCATGTCTGAGAAGGGGCTGGGGCACAGCTGGCAGGTGCAGACCTAAGCAGTTCCAGGGATCAGTCTCCATCACTGGATGATCTCCAGAGGTCCCGTCCAAACCCTACAATTCTGTGATTCCTGGGCTGTTCCTGACCCTGTTACATTTGTTAGCACAGTGGTAGCGTGGCAACCGTTCTCCTTACTCCTGAAGGCCAGGAGAAACATTGCAACCTCCTCCCTTCACTCTTGAAATTTTTCTGCCTGGGACACTGGTTGTGTCACAGAATCACAGATTACCCCAAGTTGGAAGGGACCCGCAAGGATCATTGAGACCAACTCCTGGCTCCACACAGAACTACCTAAAAATCAAACCATAAATCTGACAGCATTGTCCAAACAGCGTGCCCACTGCCCTGGGGAGCCCTTTCCATGCTCACCGCCCTCTGGGGTAGAGCCTTTTCCTTCCTCCCTTTCTGGCTGGCAGTGCTGCCTGCAGCTCAGCTGCTTGCTGTGCAGCACTGGCAGCGCACTCATGGCTGGACCAGCAAACAGAGCACATCTGTCTGAGCTCAGCTGCTTTGTGCGTGGGGCACACCTGCCTCCATGGAGCAGCGCCTGGGCACTACAGCACTGTTCAGTGCTCTGCTCTCAGCCTCTAGGAGACCGTAGTGCAGCCAAGGACATGGCTCTGACTGCTGCTCACAGGTTAGAGTGATGGACAGCATCCCCCCAGGCAAAACGCTAAGGAGACACACATCTGTGAGATTAAGGATATTCAGAGGAGCACTTGAAGCCTTTCCTGTTTGTCAGCCTCCTGCTCTGATGAGGCGGCACAGTGCTGCGATGTCCCGGTTCGTGCTGTCTCCGATGGCTGTATCTGCCGGTGGTGCAGCAGGAGATACACGCTGCTACCAGGGAGGACCCGGGTCTCTCTGGGAAACGGTTCTCTGAGTTCTGCAGGTGACTGCCCTGTCTGTCCTACCCACCCTCAGCAGACCACAGTCCTGCATCTTTCAGGGAGGGAATCACATTGTTTCCTGGTTAGATCTGTGCAGGAGCCAGGTATATCCAAACGTGAATGAATGCATGCCAATGGCTAACCTGCAGAAATGACATTTCCTGGTTGCTCTTACATTTTGTGACCACTGTCTTTTTTTCTTGTTCTCAGGTGTCCCTGGGACTCTTTTTTTTTTTTTTAAACCTGTATAAATCACAGCATTGAACCAGTGCTACATGAGCAGTGTGCAGAAGGATGCTGTCTTGTTTACAGCTGAGAGGACACAGGGACAGCAGCTCCAGCACCCTTCTTCAGGCACTTGTATCTAATTTCCAGACAAAATTTGTGTACCTGTGTAGGATTCCACCACGCTCTTAGTGCTGCAAAATCTCAAAACAGTGTTGGTGCAGCCCAGGGGTCTGTCAGGCTTTCCAGAGGGCAGCGGTGGGTGAGTGTTGCTGTCAGCTTTGCAGTTGATGGCATTGCACTGTGGGAGTCAGCTCTGCCCTGTGCATTGGGCTTTCCTGCCCAGGTTAGAGCAGGGAGTAATGCCAGGCAGATGAGATGGCCAGATTGAGTTCCATAGTGTGTTTATTCCAAGCTGCCCCATTTTTCTGTCACAGTTGATATATAAATACTGTGTCTGTGCTGCTTCCCACGCAGCTCTGGGTGGTGTGCCAGGCATTCGTGATGTGCACATCCGCAGGGCAGCCCGAGACTGGAGTATCCTCGTTTCACTGTCACCGTCTTGGTTGAAGTACTGTGTTAATGTAGGATTTGTTTGGACTCGGAACCCTACAGAAGCGTGGGACTTTACTACCAAGAAACTGCTGTGTCTGGGCTGAGCAGCAGCTGTCACGTCAGGCAGATCTGCTGTTGCTGGAGCTGAATGCAGTGAACTTCCCAACAGATGAAAATGTGAGCAGCAGTGTCCTGCCCTAAAGATGCCTCAGATCTGCAAGCAGCTGCCCCTGTGAAGAGCTGATGCGAATACCATTGTCCTCTGATGTCATGGCTGATCCAGTCTACAGGGGACTTTCTCTTCATGTAATTTTGATCTGCAGGGACTGGTTAAATTGCTATAATAGTCTCTTAAACTACACTGTAATGCTTTTTTTGCTCAGGACAGGCGTTCATGCATTTCCCATCATGATGTCTGCAAGGTGGAAGGAGCCTTCCAGGACCCCTTCATGTCCTGAGCTGGGTCTGGCAGCCCAGTCATATGGTCAGCACTGCTAATCCCTTTTACATGGGACATGGATGATGAGCAATGAGCTGTATCTGCCACTGCAAGCAAGCCCTGCAGAGGAGAGACAGCCCGATGCCCCATGAGCTTCTCCTCTTTCCCCCTAATACAGTGCAGAGGGTGCAGTATGCAGTGAGCACATTTCTGACCAGCAGCCAGGTGGAGGAGAGCTGGGCAGGGAGCAAGGACTGCCAGAGTCAGCGGGTGCTAGGAGCTAGGGCTGCGCGGGCAGGGAGCACCGAGCTGTGCTGTGCAGCCATGGGTGGAGGCTCAGCACTGTTGCTCTGCTGTGCTGTAACCTTGCCTTGGGGAAGAGTCAGTGGACGAACGGCTCCCTGTAGTTCTGGCCAATGGCTTTAGGGGGCAGATGTTGGAGAAGACCCCCATGGTTGTAGTGGGGTGGGGGAAGTGCCTTTTCTGACAGATCTTTTGCCTCTTTCCCGTGCCTCACCTCGATCCATCCCTGACCCACCCAGACAGGCCACCATCCCCTGTCAACGTGACCGTGACACAGCTGAAGGCGAACTCTGCCACTGTCTCTTGGGACGTCCCAGAAGGAGACGTGGTCATCGGCTATGCCATCCTGCAGCAGGTATCCAGGTTCTGTACCCTGTGGGCTGGGGTCTCTTCTCGCTGACACCAGCATGCTCCCATGTTGGCCCTTTTGCCACAGCTTGGAGCCCCTCTGGCACCTGCCTGAGGATCCCCTCACTGCTCAGCAGTGCTGGGGTGCTCTGTCAGAGCCGTCCATGCTCGCTGGGGGAGACGGTGGGCTGCATTGCAGGGTGGCTGTCCCTCCAGGGGCTTCTCTGTGGTTTCTCTAGATGAGGACAATGCTCCAGCCATGACATAATGCTTCTTTGATTGCCCTGCTCCACCTCCACAGCCCCAGAGAGCCACCTGGTTTTACAGGGACACTGTGTACCACAGTGTTGGCCCCCGCAGGGACGGGTGATGGCCCGAGAAGGGAGGAGTGAGGGCACTGTGTGGCCCTGTAGGGGACTGTGCCCTGTGCGGCTGGGAGTAGCCTCCTGGGGGTGACAGCTGTTTGCTCTGGCAGCGGCAGGACGGACAGATGCAGCGCTTCATCCGTGAGGTGAACACCACCAACCGGGCCTGCGTGCTGTGGGACCTGGCGGAAGATGCAGATTACATCATCCAGGTACAGAGCATTGGCCTCTATGGGGAGAGTCAAGCCAGCAAGCGTGTCCACTTCCGGACCCTGAAGGAGACCGACCGCCTCCCCTCGAACAGCTCCAACCAAGGTGAGGCCACACCTGGAGATCTGGGCAGCATGCAGGTGGAGATCCAGCAGCCAGTGTGCAAAGTGCTGCTGGGACACACAGTATTGTGCAGGGTAGTGGCGTCGTGCAGCTGCTGTTGTGACCAGGATGACCATGACAATGTCCCAAACCCTGTTTACAGTTCTATCCTAGACCTCTATGGCTCCCTCTCAGGTCCTTGAATGTTGCTGCTCCTGAAGTGGGTTCTGGTGGGAGGGTGACTGCTGCCAGCGCTGCCTGGGTGTTCTTCTCCACAGGTGACATCACCATGGAAGGGCTGGACAAGGACAGGCAGCTGCAGACAGGTGAAATCATCATCATTGTGGCTGTGCTGCTCATGTGGGCAGGTGAGTGCCACAGAGGGTTCCTGCAGTCTGGAACACAGGCACAGCCCAGGGCCCATGGAGAGGGTGGGGCCCAGTGCAGAGGAGCACTGGCATGGTCATGCTATCCTCCTTCCTGACATGGTTGTGCTATCCTCTTTCCTAACATGGCCACTGAGACTGTAGGAGCATGTTTCAGTGGAGTGGAAGGAGGGAGCACAGCCACTGTTGAACAGTGGTTGCTTGAAGCATGTGGGCTGGCTGGCTGTCTGTCCTGGGAGAGCGGGAGACAGCGTGGGATCCACGCGACACAGACTTATGGTGTGGGAGCATCCCAGCTGACATTTACTGGCATCGGACTTGGGCTTTAGCTAGCTTGTGTGCTGCCATTTTGGCTCGTGGTGGCTGTGTCTCAGTCTGCTAAAACTGTAAGATGTGTGAGCTATTCCTGTACAGCACCTGATCAAAGCCAGTGCTCTAGGAAACAGCAGGTTGCTCTGGGAGCAAGAAAACCTTGGAGGTAACAGGCAGCTCCTGACTGGTCACACACAGCTGCCGTGAATGGGAAATCATTTGTCCCTCTTCACAGTGAGGATTTTCTGGCAGTGTCTTGCTGAAATCTCTCCTTGTCCTGCTCTTGAATGCTTTTCTACTGCACTGGAAGAGAATACATGATGGCCACTGCTCACTGCACACTTTGTGCAGGTTGTTGTGTCAGAGTGCCAACAGGCAGAAATTGGATCCAGTCTGTGGGTGGCTGTGATAACACCCTGTGGTTTGAATAGGTCCAGCACAACTGATGGTTACAGTCCAAAGCACTGCTTGTGAGTCCTGTGTCCAGGGTTGTAAGACGTGGGGCATATGGTGCATAAGATGGGCACTGTAAAACCCCAAAGGGTGAACCCCACAATCAAATTGCATGACAAGAAAAAGCCATGGGCTGGCTTTTGTCAGGACTTGCAGGTACCAGGCTAATAACTGTAGTGGCCTGCTGGAGGCGCTCAGCTGCTCACTGACCTCACAGGCTCTCAGAGCACCTCAGCATCTGCCTTTGGCCAGGAGCACTGAGCCATGCTTCCAGCTGAGTACTGAGAACCTCACACACCCCATGAGTGCCCTGATAGCTTCACCTGCACCTGTGCCTGGTCTGCCCAAGGAGGTTGGCCTGGCCACACCTGTGGAGGTTCCTGGCATAGTGGATGAAGCTGGCACAGGTGGAGGTTGTGGGTGATTAGCACCCCAGGGTGCCCTGGGCCTGAGTGCTCCCCAGCTGTGATGCCAAGGAGAGGGGAGGCTGGGGGCAGCCAGCGTGAGGGAGTCCTTCATCTCTCCTCTTTCTGCAGCTGTGATCGCCCTCTTCTGCAGACAGTATGACATCATCAAGGACAATGACTCCAACAACAACAAGGAGAAGACAAAGCCATCCTCAGAGCACAGCACACCGGAGCGACCGAGTGGAGGGCTGCTGCGGAGCAAGGTGGGTGGGGAGCAAGGTGGGTGGGGAGGGCTGGAGGGAGGGCTGGCACCTGGTGTCCGCTGTGCCTTAGTGCCTGGCAGGTTCTCACTCTCTCCAGAAACAGAAACACCCCAGCTCTCACCACAAAAACTGAGGACTACAGTGAGCCCTGGCCTCTCTGGGGCAGTGTGTGTGCCCCACAGGTAACTGCAGGAGAAACCCCAGAAGGGGATGGCAGGATACCACAGCTGAGATGGCTCCCCTGTTGCAGGGTAGTCCTCTCACTGTAACAGCCAGGGCCTCACACCGTCATCGTGTCCCGTTTGAGGCTACACCTCTTCTGCATCTCACAGAGAGGTCCAGCCCCTGCCTGCTCAGCCTGGAGGTGGCCAGGCCAAGCAGCTGTTCTTATGATTTGTGCACTGGTCTCTGCTGGCTGTCAGCCATCACCAGGGCCTGCTCCAGGCCATCACCACACAGCTCATCGTGCAAAGGACCCCAGAGCCCCTGCCTCACTGTAATGGAGGTACTGTGCTGTGGATGGGGAGGGAGCAGTACCTTCATCTGGCTGTTCCCTCACCACCTGACTCTTCTTCTTTTGTTACTCAACACAGGCTGGTTTATAACTCTGATGCATGTGCTCTAATGGAACCTCGCAGTAGTTTTTTCCTCTGGGTCTCATCTGCCTCCTCTCTCTGTGGCGCGAATTCCACTTACCACGTTGCCCAGGGGCCCCTCTGTTTCTCTATTTCCTTGGTTTCCAGTGGATGGCTGAGGCAGAAAGATTCCTGTTTGGGCCAAGTGCTCTCTCCTCCTCCAGATTTTCCAGCTTCTTGATTATTCCTTGCCAAAAATATCCCTCCTCTTGGATCTCTGCTCTAGACTGACATTACTCATACAGGGCTGCAAGGACAGGTGCACAAGCCTGTTCCTGTTGTTGGCTGAGTTCATCGTCTGTACAGGGCTGAATATCTCACTCTGTCTTTTTGAATTCACCATACTGGGATGCTTCCAGGTGACAACACTGCAAGTTTATCCTGACAGTCCTTAATTACAAAGCTAGGAACAAGGGATAAGACAGAAAAAGCAGTGACATCATCATTATGCTCTGCATTTGCTTCCCTTCCTCACTTTGTGTCCAAGATGCTTAAAATAGTAGACAATAATGCAGCTCTTGAGCTGAGCCTTGTTACAAAGCATGGCCATGGGGACATTGCCTCCTGCCCCTTGCTCCAGTGTGCTGAGCTGCAGAACGCATGCAACAAGGATGGCAGCCCCTTCCCTGCCAGCACTCCTTTCCATGTAAAGGGTTTCTGCTCGTGTTTGCGACAGTTTTTGAGAAAATCCACCTCACTGGATGTAGCCTTTAGTTCCTGTGTCCCACTGGGTACCTGGTATACCCAGGGAACGGCAGTGGGCAGAGAGGGCAGTGGAGTGGCAGATGGGGCCTGCCAGGAGCGAGGCAGCAGGCGACGAGCTGTGCTCCCGGAGCCCTCTGCCAGGAGAGCGGGTTCATGCAGAAGGTGGGGTTCATGGGTCGGTCCTTTGGTCTCCTTAGGGCCGTGCTGATCCAGGTCTCTGCAGCAATACACCCACACCTCAGCCTAGGGCAGAGCGCAGAGCTGTGGCCCTTTCGCAGAGGTCTCGGTGCTGCCATGGGTGGGTGGGGGGCACCACGGGGTCTGCATCCCACAGTCTTGGTAAAGCAGCGCCTTAAAGCATTTTTTTATCTCCCATAGAAGAAGTCTCCCTCTGTCAATATAATCGAGGTGTGAGTGCAGCACCAGCTCTCCGTCTGGGGTCCTGGGCATCTTGTCAGAGCCAAAACAGGCCTTGGAGAAGAGGCAGCACCAGGCAGCCAGCCTGGACCTCTGCATGCGAAGATCCACGTATCCGAACTTACGCTTTCCCAAGGGCGCCCGTCTGGGGATGTGCATGGAGCTGGCTCCCAGCCGTGCATGCAGCGTGCGGCCCTGTCCGTCCCGCATGCCTGGCCCCGCTTCCCTGCCACTGTGGAGCGTGGAGCTGAGTGATGGCGTGGGGGTCCACTGCCAGCCCATGGGGGGGCAGGGGGGCCGGTGCCCCCTCCTGCGCAGAGCCCTGAGGGGAGGCAGCGGCGCTGGGCCAAGGGCCTGGGTGCAGCTGAGCAGCACCGGCCTCCTGCCCAGAAGATGTCCTGGGGCAAACCTCGTTTTGCTGCTGTGTCAGCCTGTGCTGGACAGGGCTGGAACTGTTCCCCTTTTGGCCTCAGGACTGCGGGGAGGGGGCAGTGCAGGCACTTGCCCCAGTGCTGCCAGGGAGGTCATGGCAAGGCAGCGAGAGGATCTGTGGGGCTGGGCTCAGGGCTGAGACCAGAAGCAACCCGCCACTCAGGCTCAGCAGGCAGAGCTGAGGAGTGGGGCCCTGCTGGAGGATGGGTCCCACTGCACCCAGCAGTGCAGTGCAGGGGCTTCTCTTGCCTCTCCCTGCTGCAGGGGACAGAAACACAAGTGAGTGAGAGCAGGAGGAGCTGGTGCTGCCACAGTGCCCAGCTGGGTTGCAGCATGGGCAGAGAGTGTCAGTCCTGGGAGGGTGGGGATGAGCCTCACAGACCTATGGCAAGGCCGTGCATGGCTGCGGCTTTGCCCCTTCCCTCTTGGGGCTCAGTGTGAGCCGCAGTGTGGGTGCTGTGTGGATAACATGGTGAGCCCCGCAGGGCTTCAGCTGAATGGGCAGGATGTGTGCTGCAGAGCTCATCACCACTCTGGGAACAGTGTCACACCCCACCCCTGGCTCCTGTTCTGCAGATGTGTGGTTGCTGCTGCTATTCTTGCTCCTGGAGCTGCCCCTGTGGCCTGCACCAGGCTGCCTGGTGCCACACATTGGTTGGCCATGAATGCACACATCTGGTGAATATCTTGCTTGCTGTTAACTGAGGATGGTGTGACCTGTCAGCCACCTTAGGGCTGGTGAATAAGTGGTGTCTGGACTGTGTTTGTTTCCGAGAGCCTGCAGGCAGATGTCTGTTGCTGGGTATCTGCGCTACAGCATGTCCTAGGCTGAGGGCTGCCCCAGCCATGCTCTCTTCCCCGAGGCGGGGAACAGCGTGACATGGGGAGCTCCACTGCCACAGAGGTTGTGCCGGGTGCCCTGGGTGCTGCTCTTCCTTCCATGCTCTGTCTGTGGCTGGTCACCAAGCTTGGGTGCTGGCTCTGCAGCCCTGGACTCAAGCATCACAGGATCCAGCGTCTTCCAGGAATAAATCTCCCAGCAAAGCACTTTTAGGACTCTCACTTCCAGGTGCTGTTCAGCTCCTGCTGCAGGACTGCATTGGGAAGAGACAGGGTAAGCACCTCCCTGTGGCAGGGTCTGTTCAATAAAAGCATCCTGGCTCAAAAGCAGCATTGTCCCTGCGGCACTGTGGGTGTAAGGGGAGGGAGGCGTATCATGTACAACTTGTGCTTATGTCTATGGCCCTGTTCTTGCTAGCCGTGTGCAGGGATGTCACATGCTCTGCAGCATGTCCTCTAAGGCTATCCTGCATGTCCCTCTGGCCTTTGAGAGAGTACCAGTGCTGCAGGCTGGCCTGTGTCCTGCTGTTGGATGAGCTGAGGATGGCACCACAGCTGCTTTCTCTCCAGAAACAAAATAGGCTGCAGACATCCTGGTGGCAGGGCCGGGAAGGAGGATGGTGCCAGATCTCAGCAGGCTGCTGGGAGGAGAGAGCTGTGCTGCTCCCTGAGCAGGTGAGAACAAAAGCATCATGGCTGTGAGGTCCAAGTGCTGCTGTGCTGCACCTTGGGCTGCAGGGAGCAGAGCCATAGCTCCTGAGAATAGAAAACCCTGTGCCAAGCCACCTTGCTTTGCCAGTTACCTCTTCTTTTTGGGAGGTACATTTAAAAAAGAAAAAAGAAGAACAACAAAAAAAACTATGTCAGGGAAACACACAAGTGTCTTTAAAAACTTCCAGAAAATGTTTCTGCTACTTTGGAGGGTCAGAATGGATATGTGTCTACTGATGTACTTTAAGCAAAGAGGTGAACACAAACAAAGCAGCATGACTGCAGCAGAGTCAAGGAGGTGTGGGGGGGGGTGTGTGTGAATAAATAAAAACAACTGAAAATGTCAAAATACAGTAGCTGTGGGCAAATGAAAAAGCAACACAGTCTCTCACGCTATATGTACTGGCACAACACTTGGAGGCTGACACAAGGGGCTGGGAAGCTGTTCATTCCGTGCAGCAACAGCTGGCAAACCTCAGCAGTAACTGCAAAACTGACACGTGAACTCCCGCAGCAAGCTACACAGTGCTGCAGCGCTCAGCAGAGGCACAGCACAGCCACTGCAGCATCCCAGAGAGACAGAGGCAGTGAAACTGCTGGGAGTGCTTCTGGCTGGAGCTGTGATGGCTACCAGGCAAGGGGGTACAGCCCACTGTCTTCCCAAGTGCAGGAGATGGTGATGGAAGGTTATCCGCAGGGTGAACAAAGGGGCATTGAAGTAATCACCACGTGCTGGTATTGGCTGCGCTACCCATCCCTCAGCACCATCTGTAGCACTGCACCAATGCTGAGCACAGCTCCAGCACAGGGCAGGACATCACTTTCAGGGCTGCTAAACCCAAACCAACAGCAGGACCTGAGTGCTGGAAGCTGAGGACCTGGCAACGCCCTGCTCATCCTAACAACCCCAATAACGTCTACAGGTTACCTCATACCCTCAGCTGTAGGAGGGAAGGTGTGAGACCAGGACTCAAACGTGAAACCAGAAGCGAAAAAGTTCACATCCCCTGACTGACCCACACGGATGGAGCCCTCCACCATGCACCACTGAAGGCTGTTCCCCCAGCGCCTGATTTGGGCACAGCTTTGGTGCCCCAGGCTGTGGGCAGTGAGCTCTGCTCAGCTGGAACCTGGCCTGCCAGCACCAGCAGCCTTGGATGGGGACATGCACCGATGCAGCAGGGACCCAGCAGAACAGCACCCGCCAGGAATCAGCTGCAAGCCCAGTGCTTGCAGAGAAAGCAGGCACCCTGCTGGCAGCAGCCGCCCCTACTCTGCCTGAGTGACTTGCCCCTGTCTCCAGAGACCACAGACAAGTGTGCAGCACGACAACAGCACCCTGGAGCAGAGCAGGACAAGGCTGAGAGGTGGAGACCTGCAGCACACAGGGGACATACATCATCTCCGGCCTCTGCAGGGTTGGTTGTCAGCTCCTGTTGTGCAGACATTCGCTGGTGCTCAGGATGCAGTGGTCCACCACCAGCCTGCACCAGACGCTCCCCAGGCAGCTCGGCACCTCAACACCTCCCTGACACAGCACAGGCCCTCGTCTCACTGCAGGCACTGCAGTGGTACTTCATGTGCTTACACGAGGCCCCCATCGAGCACTCAAACCCAAATGGACAACAGTAAAAAAGAAACACTTCCGTTTATTTCCCTACAAATGCAGAGTTTTCCTTTAAAAAACAGCTTGCTTTGCTCATGGGAGGGTGTAGGGCAGAACTGCAGGGGCAAGGCCCTGCCAGGCCAAGAGCTATGGCTTCCTGAGGGTCATACGCACCTTCAATTTGCTGAGCAAGACCCATCCCCTGCTCAGCCTCGGCCAGTCCCCACTGCCACTGCAAGGGGCCAAGTCAGACACAGCACAGCCTGCATCCTGCAGGCCCAGGGCACGTGGGGTGGCTGTGCCTGCACTGGAGGTGGGGAGGGCAAGGAGCAGTGGTCCACCAGCCTTAAAGGGGAGCAGGGAGCAACTGCAGTTCCAGGCGGTTTGTGCAGGGGGACGGCAGCACAAGGAATGGTTGTCACAGTCTGTGCACTGTGTGGCAATGGTGCCAGTGGCCCCTGTGCCTGGGGACAGTGCAGGGGCAAGGGGCAGGTACTGACTGGCCCAGGCGGAGGCACAGGGTGAATCCTGAGAGGCTGGTCCAGTGCTGCAGATGTGGCTTAGCCCAGGGGATGCTCAGGGCAGTCGGTCCCAGGGCCAGCTGCAGGGGGGCCTCCAGCTCCTCCTGGATCCTCCCGACTGCCCAGGGGCTGCCCTGTGCGGGGCCAGCTCAGCGGCAGTTGTGCAGCAGATGAGCTTGTTCTGGGCACAGGAGGTGGCAGCTCTGAAAAACAAGAGGGAGGGAGGCCTGGTCCGTAATGTTTGTGGTTAGGCAGCCAACACTGACTGGAGGGGCAGATCTTCCCAAGAGAGCCATCAGTCCCCTCCCTCTGCAGAGAACATGGTGGGAGAGATGCAGAAAAGCAACGTGGAGTGAGAGAGCTTACCTGCTGGTCCATGGGCTCCCCTCCCCAGCTCCTCCATGCAGCTTTGGAAGAGAACAGAGCACCCATCATCTCCAAGCAAGCACCTGCTGAGAGACCCACGCTCATGACCCTGGCAACGTAGATATTGGGCACTCAGACTGCAGAAGGCCTTGCCTACTTGCTACCAAACCCTTTTCCTGGGCCTTCCTGTCCTGACACTGCAAAGCCACAGCTCCTCCCCCTTAAGAATCCCCCAAAAAACAGGCGGCCACATCAAAGGGACACACACACACCTTCAGGCTGTGCACGTGCTGGTTCCCAGGTGACACCAGCTCAGAGCAGTCAGCTTGCTGGCACTGCCAGACCCGTTAGGCACTGGGTGCATGAGAACAGCCGTAATGGAACAGGCTCACACTCACCACCATAGGCACCTCCTATGCCTATGGCACTACCATAGGCAAAGACCTATGGGTTTAACCCTCCACTTCTGGCCCAGTGCTGTCAGCTCCTCCCAAGCTCAGCCCCAGGCCCTGGTCCATACAGTCAGCATCTATCCTGGCCCAAGCCACAGCCAGCTCTGAGTTCCACCTGAGAAGCATGTCTGGATAGGCTGCCCTCAGCAAAGAGTGGCAGAAAGACACCCAGAGGTGTCTCTTGTTCTGTCCTGAGGGTAACTCCCTACTGCAAGAGCTGAACTGCAGGATCTGCCCCTCCACAGCTCAGCCCCAGTGCATTCAAACTCTCAGCTGACAGAGGCAGAGAAAGCAGCAGGAAGCTCCCCCACAGATTTCCTCCAAGCTCCCACAATGATCATGGCTTCAGCAGTTCCCCTTGATTGGGGCACGGAGAAGGAAACGAGAGGATTCATCTGAGCGCTCCCTGTGCATGAGCAGTGGCTCACCACCTACCCAGATAAAGTTTCATCAAGGTTTTCATCTTCCTCCTCCTCTTCCTCCTCCTTGCAAGCAAACAAACAAACAAACAAAGTAGGTCTCTACCAGGATCCAGTCTGGGCTGCCCGGAGCCTCTTCTGGGGCAGCAGGGCTGTCCCCAGCACCTTCACGAGACAGTCACCCACCAGACATGACATGGACAACACTTGCCTACAAGCAGGAAGGGGGAAAAACGGCATCTGCAGTACTGGGCTGCTGAAATCCTTGGAGCTCAGACACAGCCACACAAGGGGAAAGACAGACCAAGGTTCTCCTCACATTCCCCAAGCCAGCAGAGCACCAAACACGAGGTGGGAACTGGGGATGAGCCACCAAGCTGAGACAGCTGCTGCACACAGCACACCTTTGCCTAGAGACAGGAGCAGGGTGAGCACATGTCCCAGAGGGAGGGCCAGGCTGCAAGCAAAGATGAACCCAACCACTGCCAGGCTGGGCCAATGCTGGAAGCACGAGGTCAGGAAGCAAGCATCCAGAGGCTCCTGGGCAGGGACACAATGACAACAGAGACTTGCAACACTAGAAATGCTATGACTGGCTCTGGGCATGCAGTGGGTGCTGTGCAGATGGGCAGGGCTGAGCCTTATCCCAGGCTGGCAAGATGATGACCAGACAAAGTTCCTCTCCTTGAGGGACGCTGTCTCACCCCACGCCATGGCACCGAGTGTGCAGAGCGAGTCCCAGCTCCCTGCCCAACAGGCCCATCAGAGCAGGGCTGCTGCAGTGCTGGGCCTGACGGGAGTGCTCCTGGAGCAAAGACCACCTGAGGCTCCTGTCTTGTGAGCCAGGCAGCACAGAGTGCTCTCTGTCATGTCAGCACTCTCCATGTACAAGGGAGGCTGTGCAGATACCAACAGGATCCTGGAAGGCCAGGAGGAGGGAGGTGCTTAAGGGTTACTCTTTTCCTGCTCTAATGTGAGACAGCCCTGGGCATGGGCCAGACTTGCACATACTGTACCCCAAACTGGTGTCGGAAGGGAGGGCTCCCCGGGGGGGCTGGCTCACTTGCTCTGCTGGGCTCACTGTGCTCCAAGACACATGGAGGGTGAAGGGGCTGCTCCTGCCTAGAGCCTGGGACAGGGTAAAAGCAGCAGAGTTAGTGCCTGGAACATGGAGAAGGCCCTGCAGGGGAGGTACAGGCAGGACTGGGGGCAAGGAACAGATACACTGTGCTCAGGGGACAGAGCAAAGAAACATGGGGGGTCACTGCTCAGGGCAGGCCCCACAGGGCCCTGAACTGTGCTATAGCTCAGCAGTGCAGAGGAGTTTAGCGTGGATAGCAGGGATGCCCCAGCCAGAGACAGGGCAGGGTTCCCACGCAGAGACGTAACAGAGGGCACAGCAGCAGGGATAACGCTCTCCTGGCTGGGGCACGGCACCAGCCAAGCAGCAAGCCATCTCTCCTCCATACAACCCAAAAGGGGGTCCCACAATGGAGAGCCCCATCCCAAGGTGAGGCAGGGGGAAATGCCAGGGAAATTCTTCCTACCTGCATTTGCTGCTTCCCAGAGATCCAGTGCCATCTGGAAGGCCTGGGCCACCGTCAGAGTCACAGCCTGGGCCTGTGTGCAAGAAAGCGGGAATGTCTGCTTCCACCTCTGCCCTCAGGCCAAGGCTACAGCGCTGCCCAAGAACTGAGGGGCCCCAGGCCTCTCCCACTGCATTTCCCTATGTAGTGTGGGGCTCAGGGCTCTGCCAGTCTCTGCACATGGGGCAGCCATTCCCGAGAGGAGGCCCCAAAGGAGATGGGACAGAACTCCCTATTGCTCACCATCCACCTCTGCAGAATGCTAGGAAACATACATCCCCTGGCTGTTCCCAGCTGAGGTGCACAGAGGAAAGGGTCTCCTCTCTCTGAAGGGAAAACAAGGGGCCTTGCTCCTGCCCTTACCTCAAAGAGCCAAGAACAGAAGAGAAGTGCTTACAATCTTCTTCTTGGGTGACAGGAAGGCATGGCACTCCAGTGCCCCACTCTCCTGGCTCTGTGCAATGTAAGCGAAGACTTTGTTCTGCAGCTTGTCTGTCGTACAGTAGGATATCCTATGGGCAGAGAGGAGCTGCTCAGGGCAATGGGGAACCCAGCAGAGGCCAGGTACACTGACCCAGAACACGATGCTCCCAGCCCCTGCATGCATTCAGTCCCAGGCAGTACTGTGAGGCCCAGCCAACCCCTGCTGCCCAAGATGCCCCCAGGCTCCTGCTGGCTGCGGGGAAACACCTCCTGCACCTCTGCCCACCTGTAGATGGAGATGCTCTCCACCATCTCCTTCGTGTCTGCATCCTGCAGCGAGATGCCCCTCGGGGACACTGTCAGAATCACCTTCTGGAACTTGCGGGCTCCCACTCGTGCCTGGTAGTGGGGACACACAGACACCTCTGAAGTCCCAGCGAGGACTCTCACCCCCCTGTGCTGCCAGGAATCCCCTAGACTCTGCACAGAATGCCACTCCCCTGGACTCGTGCTGCTCCTGCTGCAGGGACAGGAAGATAAGAGCCTGGAAATCAGCATGCCCTCTGCAGGACACCCTGGGAGGCCCTTCATGCCACTGCCATGCACACCGGTAAGGGCAGAGCCCACCTCCCCCAGGCCCTCCTCTCCATGAGGGGCACACTGCTCCGCTCCCAGCCGTGTCCCTGGTGTGGAAGTGGGCAGCGGGGGCTGTCCTGCCCAACACAGCTTCACTAAAGCACAGGGTGGAGGCCAGGCAGCCCTTCGCACACCGCCCTTCCGTGGGAGTAGCACGGTCCCTCGGTGCAGTTCAGGACAGGGACGTGGATGCTTCCCGAGCACAGGGCCAGGCTCCCTGCCACAGGGTCTGCTCTCACCATGGCGACAATCCGGCGGATGGCAGCGGCTGCCATGTCCTCTCCTTTGGGTTTCTCCACCAGCGTCATGCCCAGGTACTTCAGTGTGAAGCACATCCCCTCGAGCAGCGGCTCCTGCATGTCGGCCCAGCTCTCAGGAAGCTCTGTAGACACAAAACGGCTGAGCAGCAGCAGCGACGTGCCCACAGCCCCGCAGCTATTCCCAGCAGAGCCACCGCGCCTGGCTGCAGTACCAGAGCTCCCAGCAGTGCTGCTGCCCACACATGCCAAGGCACTCTCCTGGCTCTGTGACAGCCTTGGAAGAACAGAATGAGAGCAGAGTTCACCCCAAAGCCTTTAGCCCTGGAAGTATAAGCTCCATCAGCAGATAGCAATCTCCTGCATATCTGCACAGAGCCTCAGGTGCTGCACAGTGCTCAGTGCTATCTGCCAAAACATTTCCAGGTCTCATCTCTTTCACTACGACTAGATATATACATATACTATATATATAAATCAATGGATGCAGAGTATCTCTTCAGTAAAGAAAGATCAGAATCCTAGAATAGAGTTGGAAGGGACCTTAAAGCCCATCTCATTCTACCCCTGCCAGGGCTGGGTGCCCCTGAGCTCAGCTGCCCAGGGCCCATCCAGGCTGGAACCACCCCCAGGGATGGGGCACCGTAGCTTCACTGGAACTGGTTGCCCAGAACCTCACTGCTCTCATAGTGAAGAATTTCTTCCTAAAGCCTAATCTAAGTCTCCCCTCTTTTAGTTTAGAGCTGTCATCCCTCGTCTCACGAGACAAGAGCAGAGGTGGGGTCTCATGAGAGCAGAGCAGAGGTGGACATCACCCCCCTCACCCTCTTTTGTCCATTCAGGCTCTGCTCCCATGAGACAATGCCATCAGCTTAAACAGAAAATTCACTCTCATCAAAGAGAAAAACTGCATTTATCAGAGCAGTGCTATGCACAAAGAACACCTTCACACCAAGTGCCTCCTGCGGATGCTCTTCAAGGACGGATGAAGCAGAAATACACATTTACCTCTCACATCTCACGAGGATGGTGACAGAAGAGATAAGAGTTAAGATACAGGGAGTCAGACTCTGTCTTGTTCTCAGGGATTCACCCCATGGAGGAAGGAGGGAATAGGACAAAGGAGTTGCATGCACCATTAGAAAGGATGGATTTGAGCACTTCCCTGGGAATTGCCCAGGGATCTGCTGTGCACACTACGACAACACTTCTCTGGCTTATTTTTCACATCTTTCCCGGGATTAGCTCCCAGAACATTACTGCTATGCGTGTAGAAAGCTCTGACTCATAATTGGAATAACCTGAACCCACGGGGAAATCAGGAGACCTCATTTGCACAGCACATAAGGCTGCAGCCGCGTGGGGCCTCACTCCAGGCGCTGAGGACAGCTCCCACGTGCCAGGGGCTGCCAGGGGCGGCTCTGCTGTCCCGAAGATGCCTTCGGGTCTCTGGGAAGGAGGAAGGGTGCAGCCACCCCGCGGGGTCAGCCCACGCAGGACACAGCCGTGCACAGCACGGCCCCGCAGCACAGCCCTGCAGCACAGCACGCAGCCAGCCCGCAGCACGGCCCCGCAGCACGGCATGCAGCCCCGCAGCATGGTCCCTCAGCACAGCCCCGCGTCACAGCCCCGCAGCACCACGGCCAGCACACAGCACAGTGCGACCCCGCAGCCAGCCCCAGCCCTGGGCCCGGGTCCGGCCGAGGTCAGAGCTCCACGCACCCACCGACCCGCACCGCAGGCCCCGCCCGCCCCGGCCCGCACTCACTGCGCCGCCGGCAGAGCCCCAGGCCGTGCCGGGCGAGGCGCGGGCTCCGCAGCACAGCGCGTCCAGCCGCCCGCAGCGCCTCCATCGCGGTGCGCGGCTGAGAGCGGACGGGGCGCAGGGGGGGCGTGGCCTGGGAAAAGGCAGCGTCCCGGAGGGGCGTGGCCTAGTGAGGCACCGCCCACCGCCTGGCTTGGCGCGTGACGTAAGCAGCGGCGCAGGCCCCACAGTTGCCGGGGCAACGGGGCCGAGTTGAAGCGGGGCCCGGCGGCGGCGCGGGCCGTGCTGATTCAGGTGCCCCTCCGGTCACCGTCCTGCTCTCAGCGCGATGCAGCTGCGGCACGTGCGGACCCTCCTCGCCCCGCAGGTCGGTTCGGTTCGGGTCCGGTCGGGTCGGGTCTGGGCCGGACTGGAGCGGCGGCGGCGCCTGAGACCGTGTGTGTCCCGCAGGACGGCACCGCGCGCGTGACGTGCATGGCGTGGTCGGCCAACAGCGGCCGCTTCGCCGTGTGCACGGCAGAGCGTGTGGTGCTGCTGTACGACGAGCACGGAGAGCGACGGGACAAGTTCTCCACCAAACCCGCCGATGCCAAGGTGAGTGCCGGGCTCCGAGCGTGGGCCGCAGCCCCCGGGACCAGGCCGGGGTGGCGTTCCTGGGGCTGAGGCCTCATTCTACCCGCAGTACGGCAGGAAGAGCTACGTGGTCAAAGGCATGGCCTTCTCCCCGGACTCCACCAAAATCGCCATTGGCCAAACCGATAACATTGTCTATGTCTACAGGATTGGAGAAGAGTGGTGAGTCCGATGCCTGCAGAATGGAGTGACACTGTCAATGCAATGCACATGGGGGTGCTGGGGTGTCCTTGCAGCCTGCTTCTGGCTGCTGGGGTGGGTGTGCATCCTCAGCATGGTCCATGCAGTGGTACAGATCATGTAACCTGCAGTGAGTCATTCAGATATTTCCATGATGAGCAGCAGATAGAGTTTCCTTGAGCACAGCCACTGTGGAACATGGTGGGAGCATGTGCTCCTGTGGAACTGTGGCTGTAAAGCTGATGCTGCTGTTCCGTTTCATAGACGTGGAACTGAGGCATACACCCGCCTCACTTCAGCCTCATTTGCTGTTGTGTGTAGTGCTCATGCTCACAGGCTGCTCAGAAAGGCATGTCACCAAGGTTCAGAAGCTCAGACAGTTCCCATATTTTCCCATCACCTTAGTCTTGCAAAATGCAGAAACAGTTTTTTTCTGAAAGTTGTCTGCCTAAAATTGGCTTGTGGTAGACTACCGACATACAAAACTTAAGTAATCTGTATTTGGCAATATTAAAATGGACAGAATATAAACAGCAGAGTAACCAGAAGGGGCAGTTTTACCAGCTTCACCAATAGTCATTTTTGTCTGCCTTTTTCTGCAGGGGCGACAAGAAGGTGATATGCAACAAGTTCATCCAAATGGTGAGACCTAGACTCCTGTTTAACTCCCTTTTCTCCAGCAGATGCAGGATGAAGACAGTTGGATGTCTCTCTGCTCATACTCAGAGACATACGTGGGCAAACTACCAGTGATATTTGATCACTCAAAGACACAGGTAGAGCCGAAGATGATCTCTATGTTTTGAGATATGTATTACTCTCCAAGCTTGAGAGGTCTCATAATGCTTTGGTGTGACACAGTAATTAACTGTTGATTGATCAGTGCAGACAGTTACAAAACTTCAGGGAGTACTCTCGGCATCAGCAGACAATGTTTTAAGTGACTTGAAATGGAGAATTAGAAGAGAATCTGGGCCTAACTTTTGCACAGGTCAGCAGCTCAAAACTTTTCTGCATCTGATCATAGATCAAACATTTGCTGTGTCTCATCTATTTCTTCCAACAGAGCAATAATGGTGCCTCACTGTGACCAGAACTAGAAGAAAAACTGTGCATCAATTCCCAAACAGATATCATTGCTTCCTCATCCCTCCTCCTGTCCTCGAAGCTATGCGGCCTTTCAGATGGAAAAGCAATTGCACTGCATGTAGTTGTGCCATTGACACTTAGAATATTCCTGCAGCTCTTCCTAGTAGCAGTTCATGTGCTGACATCCAGAGTAAATCACTTATCTGAAGCAATGATGAGGTGATAAAGGGATGGAGGAGGCTGTCCTGCAATGTAGGCACAGTATGGGAAGAACAGAGGATGGTGATTGGATGGAATCATAGAATATCCAGGGTTGGAAGGAACGCACAAGAATCAAGCCCAACTCTTGGCTCCACATAGGGCCATCGAAAAATCAAACCATATTTCTGAGAGTGTAGTCCAAACACTTCTTGAACTCCAGCAGGCTTGGTACTGTCACCACTTCCCTGGGGAACCTGCTCCAGAAATGCAATGTCGTTGTTCCAGAGTAGGTTTCTAGTCTCCCCCTTTGCTCAGTGCAATGCATCCTAGATGACTAAATCTCTGTCCTGAACAGTGCCATTCCATTGAAATTCACCTGGATGTCTCTCCATATAGTCAAGATGCTCCAAGAATATTCATGGTTTCACATTACCCTCTGCCCTTGGCCTGCTTTTGCATGTAGACTAATTGCATGGCAGTTGCTGAATTTTGCTTTTGCAAAAACTGTTTCATGGACATCTTCTCTCTGTTTCTGATGACGTTTCCCCTAACCCCTTCTACTGCAAGACCCAGATAACCTCTGTTGAAAAAATTGGAAATCTGAGAAATTTTGTGCCTCATGGAAGACTGACCAAGTCAGTGGATCTGCCTAAGCAATTCACTGTTCCCCAGCCACCATGTCCATTCTCCAGTCAACATTGGAGGAGATAGGTTGGTAGCTAGTTTCTGTGCTGTCACAAGATTGCAGACTAGTGATAGCCTGTGCGTGGAGTTTTGGGCTCTCAGGCAGTTGCTGGAAAAACATAGAGGGATGCTGAGGACTGTCTCCATGGTCAGCCCTCCTGTCACACACAGCATGAGAAGGGGGAGAAAACTGAGGCAGACAGCCACCATGATCAGCTCTTCAGGTGCCAAAAAATAAAATTTACCAAATATAAAATGCGTAGAATTCAGTTAAAATGCACAGTTTCCATGTGTTCAAAGAACTCAGGTTTATAATTTCACTCAGGCTATCTCCTTGGACATTTTAGTGTTCTGCTTCTCTTGTTCTCCCTGCACGTATCTGAGAGTACTCTGCCCAGTAGGTGTCTGTCAAGGATTGTCCTGAGATTGATGAGTCTGGAAAAGGCAAAGGCACTACAGATTCCTTGCGTGGAAAACCGTTTGCATGAGAAAATGCAGTGTAATGACATGAGTGGGGGAGAGTAGGTTGCATGAGGTGTACCTATATCTAAAGTAGGCCCACGTGCTTAAAATGGAACAGATGAGCCAATCAAGCTGATGCTGGTGGCACAGTGCCATACTTGTTGACTGAAATTTTTCAGTTTAGATATAAAGGAGTTTCATTAAATCTCTTGGCTCCCTCTTACAGATAAGTTTCATGTTCAGATTTACTCATCTTGATCCCCGCCTCAGATTTTGAGAATCCCTTTGACCTGTTTCTACCTGACCTACTTGGTAGTATCTGATAACCATCTTGCTTGTGAATGAAAAAACATAAATGAGCACTATTAGTGATTTGGCAAATGAAGACCGTAAGTACAAGCTTTCTCCTATCTATTAGGAAATTAGCAGAGTAGAATAATTTTTCCATTTTCTATTTGTTTTTCCAAAAAATCTTATAGAATCATTGTGATTTTGTACATTCAACAAAAACATCTGGATAACCATACATGATCAATAAGCAGTTCTCATCTGTAATGAACAACAGCTCTTGTAAATTTGATGCTCAGCTTTGGCTGTTCTCAGCTTCTTACTGTACTCCAGCTCACCATTATCTAGTTCAAACATCAGTATGGAGGGTCTTAATCCCACATGAAGGTCCATTCCAATGCCTACATCTCTTTTCTTTCTTGGTCTGAGTGGTCTCACTGTTCACAAGCTGTCTAATGTAGCAGTGGGGCAAGAAACTTTCTAAGTAGAGTGGAGCTCTTATCTCTCTTTTTTCTTCCTCTTTGGCAGAGTGCCGTGACCTGCTTATTGTGGCCAGCGGAAAATATCATTGTCTTTGGTCTTGCTGAAGGAAAGGTAGAGAAACTTGTTATTCCTCTGATTTTCATTTTCATGCAGGAGCTATGAAAGCCTGCAAGCACCTGGGCTACCGAGTAGAAGCCATTACTGTGTGGGCTTAGGGCACTGATCAGCAATGGGGGGCTTACACTACCGGTTTGAATTTTCTGATTTTGGTTCCCCATTAGTCCTTGGAGGTTCTACTGGATCCTTTAGTCCTTTTCCTGAACCTTCCTGGAAATGTGGAAGTGCGACTGCAGCTCAAACTTTTCCATTTCTTCTTGCATTTTAACTGAAATGAGCCTCCTATTATTTCTGGTGCTGCTTATGTACTGGCAAACCTCTGGGGATATTACACTGCAGGAAAGCCACAGTTCTGGCTGGGGGCAGGAGCAGCACTGATGATTCTCTTTCTCAGGTTCGACTAGCAAATACAAAGAACAACAAGTCTTCCACCATTTATGGGACAGATTCCTATGTGGTCTCACTAACTTCCAGGTGAGTATGGTATTGCTTTAGGCTGCACTGCTTTGGCTCATTCTCCTACCCGGCCACTGGCGCTAGCAGAACTCGTGGCAGTATGGGAGGTTGTCAGAGTGTCTTTCTGCTGTCAGTTCTTGTCAAGATGATAAAATTCTGTGCTTTCCAGAATAAATTCCTTTCTGAAATCTGACAGCTGGCCACTCCCCACTGGCCTGTGCAGTTTGGCTGTCCCCAGACACTCTTAGTATCTAAGTGCCTGTGCGATTACACACATTGGTTTATGTGTATCCATGACTTTATAAAGATTACATTTGTCAACTTCCTCTAGCTAATCACTGATATTAGTTAAGGCCTAAAAGAAATGAAAACATTGGAGAACGGGAGAAGTGCCTGAAGACTGGAGGATAGCCAATGTCACTCCGGTCTTCAAGAAGGGCGAGAAGGAGAATCCAGGAAACTACAGGCCAGTCAGCCTCACCTCTGTCCCTGGAAAGGTGATGGAGCAGCTTGTTCTGGATGCCATCTCCAAGCAATTGGAAGAGAAGAAGGTTATCAGGAGTAGTCAGCATGGATTCACCAAGGGGAAATCATGTTTGACCAACCTGGTAGCCTTCTATGATAACATCACTGGCTGGGTAGATGGGGGGAGAGCAGTGGATGTCATCTACCTTGATTTCAGCAAGGCTTTTGACACTGTCTCCCATGACATCCTGATAGCAAAACTGAGAAAATGCGGGATGGATGAGTGGACGGTGAGGTGGGTTGAGAACTGGCTGACTGGCCGAGCTCAGAGGGTAGTGATCAGCGGCACAGAGTCCAGCTGGAGGCCTGTAACTAGCGGTGTTCCCCAGGGGTCGGTGCTGGGTCCGGTCTTGTTCAATGTCTTCATCAACGACCTTGATGAGGGGATAGTGTCCACCCTCAGCAAGTTTGCTGATGACACGAAGCTGGGGGGAGTGGCTGACACGCCAGAAGGCTGTGCTGCCATTCAGCAAGACCTGGACAGGCTGGAGAGATGGGCAGAGAGGAACCTGATGAGGTTCAACAAAAGCAAGTGTAGAGTCTTGCACCTGGGGAGGAATAACCGCATGTACCAGTACAGGCTGGGGGATGACCTGCTGGAGAGGAGCTCTACAGAGAGGGACCTGGGGGTCCTGGTAGATGACAGGTTGGCCATGAGCCAGCAGTGTGCCCTGGTGGCTAAGAAGGCCAATGGGATCCTAGGGTGCATTAAAAAGAGTATTGCCAGCAGGTCGAGGGAGGTGATCCTCCCCCTCTACTCTGCCCTGGTCAGGCCTCAGCTGGAGTACTGTATCCAGTTCTGGGCTCCCCTGTATAAGAAAGACAGGGACCTCCTGGAAAGAGTCCAGCGGAGGGCCACAAAGATGATAAAGGGCCTGGAGCATCTCCCTTATGAGGAGAGGCTCAGTAAGCTGGGTCTGTTCAGCCTGGAGAAAAGAAGGCTGAGAGGGGACCTGATCCATGTTTATAAGTATCTTAGTTGCAGGAGGCTAATGGAGGTGGGGAACCTCTTTTCGGTGGTCAGTGGGGACAGGACAAGGGGCAATGGCCTTAAGCTGGAGCACAGGAAGTTCCGCACCAACATGCACAAGAACTTCTTCACGGTGCGGGTGACGGAGCACTGGAACAGGCTGCCCAGGGAGGTTGTGGAGTCTCCTTCCCTGGAGATGTTCAAGACCCGCCTGGACGCCCACCTGTGCAACCTGCTGTAGGGAACCTGCTCTGGCAGGGGGGGTGGACTCGATGATCTCTCGAGGGCCCTTCCAACCCCTGCAATTCTGTGATTCTGTGATTCTGCCAGATAAAACTGTCACAAGGCTATAATTAGAAAAATAATAATAAAGTGCAATTTTGAATTATTTTAATTAGATTTCATTTCAGGTACTTTAATATCCTTTATCTAAAGTATTTAAGTTATGTTATGATCCTAGCAGTGGGATTTTCTCTAGATGGTATTGTTCCATTTTTTGAGTGCTGAACAAATTCAAAACCCTAAAGTCAGCCTAGGACTCTCAACTCTCCGTGTTTTAGTAATATAGTAAGTTATACTAAGTTATTGTGATTTTACGTGATAAAGGTATTTAATTGGCCACTCTCATCTCTCCATACCTTCGTCCACTTTATTTTTACAGACACTGATACTAGTACTAGATCTTGTGTTCACCACTCAGCTTATCTTTTGGTGAAGGTTCCGTTGATGAGGAATGTCGGCGATGTCCCTGGGACTGACTTCTCTGGGCAGGGATAGAAAAATAAAGGTGCAAATCTTACTGAGACTTTACATCATCCTGTCTGTTTCTTTGCAGTGTGTCGGGGAAGGGAATCCTGTCTGGCCATGCAGATGGAACCATAGTGCGCTTCTTCTTTGATGATGAGGGCTCAGGCGAATCACAGGTATCAAAGAACCTTATTCAGTGAGCAAAATTCTGATTTACACAGTTTGCTCCCCAGCTCACAAACTCTGTAAAGTGATCAGGTTGTAGAGGGAGTGCAAGTCTGGAGAGGAGCTGCAGTCTGTGCTTGCTAGAATAGGCTTTATGGAGCATTGATAAAGATGGAGTGGTGACTTTGTGCTGTCAACTACTCTGAGCGTAGTAGTAAGAGAGGAAGTTATTTTGTGTATAAGATGTGAGGCTTTTCAGGTGTCTGGAAAGATCTGATGGTGGAGTGTCCAGGAGAATGATGCTTGGATGGGTAGGTTTTCAGAGAACAATCCCAAGTTCACAGTGTGTCTGTGGACAGGATGCTGTAGGCACTCAGCATTTCTCCTGAGCCTGCTGCTCCTTCCCAAAAGGACTAGTCTCGGTGCTTTAGGCTGTGATGAAGAAATGCTGTTCCCACTCAGACCTTTTCTAACTGAAGCAGTTTGAGCATATCTGCCCTCTAGTGTGATAAACTCAAGGGCCCAAACTGTACTCTGCCAGGTTAAGAGTGCGTTCCAGTCTAGTTAATAGTGCTCATCTTCTTGCTGATGCCAGAAATCTTCTCTCTTAGTTAAATGAGTAGAATAGTTCTTATATCTCTCAGTTCTGGTTTCTGTCTGCCTTCCTACAGCCTAGGACATGCAGACAAAGCAACACCCATGAATTGAACTTTATGGAAAGGCAGCAAACTGGTCTCGTTGTAGACTACAGAGGCCAACTGAGGGCTAAAACCAATGATGTATTCAAAATCTATCTCCTGTCTTACGTAGGGTAAGCTGGCAGTGCATCCTTGTCCTCCTTATGCCCTTGCCTGGGCTTTGAACAGCATCGTGGCTGCAGGATGTGATAAGAAGATTGTAGCTTATGGGAAGGAGGGGAACGTGATTCAAACCTTTGACTATAGCCGGGACTCCTCAGAGAAGGAATTCACCACAGCAGCTGCCAGTCCTGGTGGCCAGGCTGTTGTCATTGGAAGCTATGACAGGTATGGTTCTTGGTGGTAAAGTCTCCCTTTTATAGTGCTTTCTCTTCAACCATGTGCATTTCTTCATATTTTTCATCTGTTCTCACAGGCTAAGGGTTTTGAACTGGAGCCCACGCCGCAGTGCCTGGGAGGAAGCCAAACCCAAAGAAATATCTCACCTCTACACCATCACAGCTCTGGCATGGAAGAGGGATGGTTCAAGGATCTGTGCGGTTTGTATCATCAGTTTGCAGCCTTAAGTCCATGAGTCACATGCCAGGCATAGTCTCATACATTCCCCTGAGAACAAAGTGATGTGGTACAGAGAGGGCTCTTGAGAATAGTCACACCATCACCTAGGAGTGTGATGCAAGGTGCCTGAGCTGAGGCCTTGTGCAAGGGACACTGCTAAAGTCAGATGTGCAGTATGCCCAGTGACAGGACAAGAGGCAGTGAGCAGAAACTGAAACACAAAAGGTTTCATTAGGAAACACTTATTTACTGTGCAGGTGACTGAGCGATGAAATGGATTGGCCTGGAGGGAATATGGAATCTTCCTCCTTGGAGATCATCAAAAGCTGTCTGGACGTGGTCCTGGGCAACCTGCTTTCTCTAGATGACTTGCCTGAGCAGGGGAGTTAGACCAGGTGGCCTCCAGAGGTCCCTGCCACCCTCAACCATTCTGTGATTCTGTGAGATCTGCAATGAACCTGGAAAACATTGTGGATGGTGTATGATGGCTCATTGGCAGTAACAATCCCCCTTTTTTGACAGAAGCGTTATAAGGTCAGCACAGCTTCTCTAGAGCAGTCTCATGGCCATCATTTCCTCTGAGCACCAGTTTGAGAAAAATCAAACTGTTTCTTATACTCTGTGTGCTATGTTTTCAGTTCAGAGTTGTCTTTTTTCTGTCTCCAGCCTATGGGTCTTGGTCTGCCTTTCTCTATTAAGTTAAATAACTCTTTAAAACTCTTTAAATTGAGCTTTAAGTTATGTTGGACTAGATGATCCTTGTGGGTCCGTTCCAACTAAGGATATTCTATAACTCTAAATTCATCTTTCTTTAAATGTTTCTTTATTAAGTTAAATATCTCCCTACATAATCTGAGTTTTAAAGAGATCACTATTTACAACTTTTCTTTGATAGTTCATGCATCTTTTTATGTCCAACAAAATCAAGAATCCTTAAAATCCTTAAAATATTTTCAAACAGGTTTAATTAACAGGAACAAATATTTGCGGAGAAGAGGAAGGAGATAAGGGATAGATGAGTGCTGAAAGGAGTTAGGGATGTTGCAAAGAAAGAGATAAAGGTAGAAGGATTCTGTTGGAAGGGAGGAAAATTTGGGAGGCTAGAAGAGGGAGAGGTGCAAAATGGAGAGCGATAATGGAGAAGATGAGGATAAAGGTGATTTTTTTATCCCTCCTTTTCCTCTGCCATGTATGTGCCAGTGTTTGGTAAGCTCTGTTTCTCTAGAATTTTTCAGAAAAAGAAAGTCAAGTCTTTAAGAAAGTCAAGATAGGGCTGGTCCTTATGCATCTGGGGGCTTGAGCCTCATTCCCCAGAGGAGCCGGGATGTGTGGGTTTCTGTTGCACCTCTGATCTTCTTCGTGTGAGTAGGGTCTGAATAGCTCTCCTTAAAATAATTCACTGATTAAGAAGTGTGTTTGTTTCCCCAGGGCACTCTGTGTGGAGGAGTTGAACAATTTGACTGCTGCCTTCGCAGAAGTATTTACAAAAATAAATTTGAAATGACATATGTGGGACCAAGCCAGGTAAGAGAATAGCCAATAATGTCTCAAGGTGAAAATGAGATGTTCACTAAAACTAAATGTTTTTGAGGATCTTGGTGCCATCAGCTTCTTTCCTCTCCATAATCCATAATCTCCAGTCCTTGTCTTAACCATTTAGATTCCTTATAGTCAGCTGAGAGAACTCTGTAGATTCTGCAGTAGTTAGTGTCAGCCCCAATACAACTATACAATGCAATGCAACTGTACTTGAAAGAATTAAAAGCAATGATATGTTTCTCTGAGTCCATTTACCTTATTCTCTCCTCCCCTTAAAGCAGTTACGCTTCCTTGCAAAATAGACACCAAAATCAACACAGCAAGTTACCAGAGTATTTTAAGTACAGCAAAGACAGTGGAGTTTATTTCCTATCTTGTGAATTTGTGTGAGGTACCTCCATGTAAAATACAGGCTCCTTAAGTGGTTTAATTTCATCCAGCTTTACCTGGTTCACAATTAGGTAGTAAGGGTGCACAAGCAGTCCAGGCATCCCTCTGCAGTCAGTGGTGAGAGAGCAGGACTCCTAGAGGAGGACTCCTCCTTAGCAGCCTGAGTAGTCCTGCAATTAGTCTAGAAATTTCTAAATGGTAAAAGTGTGAGTCTCATACTTCTACTACAGTCATCATCCTATACAAAAGGAATGGTAAGATTTCTTAAAAACAGGGTGAAATGACGTGAGTGGATATCTAAATAACCAAATATCATACTTAATTGTCCATAGGGCAGGGATGTTCTTCCTCTATGCATGAAAAGCGAACCTCATATTTTTCCTATTTTCTTTAGGTCATTGTGAAGAACCTCTCAACAGGAACTCGTGTTGTATTGAAATCACACTATGGATATGAGATTGATGAGGTGAAGATTTTAGGGAAAGACAGATATCTAGTGGCCCATACCTCAGACACATTACTGCTGGGCGACATCAACTCTAACAAGCTCAGTGAGGTAATGGAAAATCTACCGCGTTTCATCATTTCACAAGTGTTAAATGCTTAACTTTGCAACTCACAGAATATGTTTTCTACATGGAAAAAATATGTTTATTTTCAGAGAATCTTAGAATAATTCAGGTTGGAAGGGACCTTGGGAGTTCTCTTAGCAAGCTACTTACTCAAAAGAGGCTTAAATTAAATTCAGGTATGGTGGCTCAGGCCTTTGTTCAGGCAGGTCTGGAATACCTTTAAGGATTAGGATTGCACAGGCCCTCTGGTCTCCTGTTCGAATGCTTTACCCTCCTCATAGAGAAAAGCTTTTTTCCCGTGTCATGTTGGAATCACGTCTGTTTTAAGAGTCTTTCTCATCCTCTCATTGTGCATCTGCCAAATAAAACCGAACATGGCTTCATCTGCTTAGGTGTTGTCTAAGGTTTCCCTTCTCCAGGCTGAAGAAGCCCAATTCCTGCAGCCTCTACTCACAGTGCAAGGGCTCCAGCCCCAAACGTCTTGATGGCCTTCTGCTGAATTTGCTCTAGTTTGCTCTTAACAAAGAACAAGTTTGAGACCACCTGATGAGACTGAATGTGTACAAGTCTTTGGGGCTCAATGACATGCATCCAGAAAGAACTGGCTGGTGTGGTTGCCAAGCCGCTCTTGATCCTATTTGAAAAATCATGACTCTCAGGTGAAGTCCCTGCTAACTGAAAAAAGGAAACATCATTCCCAGTTTTAAGAAAGGAAGACCCAGGACTATAGATTTGAGTTGGAATGCATAGTTGCTTGGTAATCCCAATGAAAACCTAACCAGACTAAATCTCTATATCATACTGCACAGAGGACTTTTTCTTTCACTTGCACAGCTATAATAGCTTCTTATAAAGAATAGGGTTGTGAGTAGTCTGTTTACCTTCTTGCTGTCTCACTGGAGCTTTGTTGAAGCAGTGACTTTTAGCTCTTGGTCAAGGGCTGCAGCCTTGGCTTTTAGTTTTCTGCCAAACTGACCACTTGCCTGTTGTAATTACAGTAACCGTTGCATTACCCAGTACTCTTTTTAAATTCCAGATCAGCTTTTTCCTCACTGTCCCTGTGCTGATCAGTCATTGCTAACATGACCCCACGCAAGGATGCAAAAGAGAAGGGTTTCAGCTACATGTGGTGTGGAGATGTCCCCACAAATAGTAGCACCAATTCTGTGCAGAGAATTTACTGAGTCAAAGTCGTTTTGGGGGGTGCTTTTTATATTAAAGTTAGTTTGTAGGAAAGTGGAAAAATGCTGTGAAAGAATAGGCTAGAGGTTAATACATTGGTCACATACAGGGCCTTTGTTCAAAAGCCAGACAGATGCTACACAGAGAACGGCACTTGAAAACAGAGGTAGTCAAAAAAAGGAGAGGAAAGTGGGGAGCTTGCAGAATGGGAGTGACTGAACAACAGTGTCGACAGCTGGACTGCTGGAACATGGTCACTTGTGCAGTGTAATTCTTGTTATCTGTCCTGGGAGATAAGAGCTTTACCAAAGACCACAATGTCTGGCATGTGGTCCCCTGCAAGAACTGTCAGCCTGGACTGGTCACTCTGTGCCATTGCATTATAGGTAGCCTGGCAAGGATCTGGAGGGAATGAGAAGTTCTTCTTCAACAATGAGAATGTAAGTTGGATGGGGCAGGGTGCTACTCATAAATGGTGAGTATTGCAGTGTGTGCTCTGGCAGAAAAAGTGTCAACCATGTTTCTGGGAAGGACTGTTTTTTAGCTGTTTCCTGGACTTACCCTCTCCACGTGCATCCTGATCTGCTTCTTCCCTGTACTTGTCTTTTCCATGTTTTTCCACATTTGCCATGTACAGAGCAAATCCAGCATATAAATCATAACCCTGTAGGAGAGAGGAGTGATAAAAGAAACAGCCTGAGAGGATGTTACAGGTACAGAAAACAGGGTGTGTTAACTATCTGGAATCCTGTACTGCCTGGGAAGGCAGGAAGATTTGGAGAAGTTTAGGTGTATTTACTGCGTAGCTCTCAGGGTGACAGCTTGGCTCCTCCTGCAGGACTGATAGGCCCAGAACTAAAATCACCAGCCTTAAGGAAAAGCTGGCAGTCACAACAGGAAGACAAGAACAGTTCCTTGCTCATCCTAGTGGGTTTGAATTTAGACTTGTCTGCGGCAGAGTCCTTTTCTGCTCACATCACTGGTAGGTATTTGTGCTTACCTGGCTTTTCTGTAAGAGTGCATTCCCCTCTCTGCTACAGGTATGCATGATCTTTAATGCAGGGGAGCTGACGCTGGTGGAGTATGGAAGCAATGACATCCTAGGGTCTGTCCGCACTGAGTTCATGAATCCTCATCTTGTCAGGTGAGTGTCATACTTGCCTGGCTGGCCAGTACAGGCATTTTGTGGGTGTGACCTCGGATATATACACTTTGAAGTGTACCACTCTGTAGAACATAGCTCCCAGACACTGGGACCTGACAACACGTTGCTGCATGTTTTCTGAGTAACCATCGTCTGATGGTGACCAACGGTGGGGTTTAATTGCTTAGTTACATTAATGGTTGTAACATTTTAGAAGGACAAGAGCCCATTTTCCTCTAATATGTGCTTATTCAAGCCTGACTTGGCTGTTGCCTCAGGAGGAACCTGTGCATGTACTCAGGCTTCTCTGTATCCACCTGGTCCTAGTACAGCATTACTGGGGACTCTAGGTGCAACTGGGACCTCCTCTATCTCTCTGAAATACTGTATTCCCTTTACTAATTCGAGAGGAGAGAAGGGGAGATCATGGACTGCTCAGAAGTGGAAGCATCATAACTAATTTTCTATTGGGAACCCTGAATCTGGAGGGGTGGCTTCTGTAACGAAGCCATGAATCAGAAGCTTTGTTCTTATCTGAGGCAGCCGTAGGCATTGTGCTAGAGTCACAGGTCAGAGAACTACAAGAGGCTCCATGTGTTTAGGCGAACTGCAAGTAAGTCTTACTGGGGGAAGATAGGATTCAGTCTTGTGAATTTAGAAAGCAGTAAAGGTAACAGTAATCATTCCTTTCAAATAATAGTGTCCGTATCAATGAGAGACGGCAGAGAGGCGTGGAGGAGAACAAGAGACTGGCTTATTTGGTGGACATCAAGACTATAACAACAGGTGAATGTGAACATTACTCCCTTGTGTTTTCCTAGCCTTCCCAATTCTTTTGCGCTTACTATGCCTGGCAGCATATCCGTGAAGGCCCTCTTTGCATTCACTCTACCAGGCAGCAGATTCCTTGAAGGCCCGTTTCACATTCACTCTGCCTGCCAGTGGATCACTAGATACCAGGCTTCCCTGCTTTTGGCAGGTTAGCTGCCTGGCATGGGCACAGCTGTGGAGTGGCTGTCACTGTGGCTGGGACCCAGGGTTCTGTGCAGTTCAGCCTGTACTGCTTGTGACCTGTGCATGCTCACAGGAGGGTGGAACGAGTTACTGCTGTTGATAAGGCACCAAGATAATTGTCACAGCAGTCTGCTTTTCATGTCACAGTGTGTTTGCCAGTGAGTCCTGCTGTATTTAGGTCCCAGATACCTGATCCCCATGGGACAGCACTGAGTGTTCAGATCCTTGGGATACATTAGGGACTTAAGCTGTTTTTTCTCATTGCTTCCCAAGTGGACCTTGTTGGTAACTACAATGCTGGCACTATCAGCCACGACAGCAAGATTGATTGGCTGGAGCTGAATGAAACAGGCCACAAACTACTCTTCAGGGACAAGAAGATGAGGGTAAGGCCAGGTACCTCTTGGGGAGTGTGGTGGGGTGGCATACCTGGGGAGAAGGAAAGACAGATATGCCCAGGCACAGAGAGGGAAATGAGAAACATATGAAGTACTTGTGACTACTCCTTTAGGAAGGACAGACCATGTTCAGATTGCATGAGCTGGCAGCATTGTATGTTTGGATTTTAGTCCTATCTAACTCTGAAGTCAGTTACTTGACATCTTCCTCCATCTCATCACTCCTTAAAATACAGGTGATAGAGTTTTACTGGGGGATGGAGGCAAGTGGCTGAATCTCAGGATGAGGACCTCAATGTTGCACATAAACATGTCAGTTTAAAAAAGATATTGTATGCCACAGATTGGCTTATCAGACCAGAGTGCTCAACTTTGTAGCCAGAGATTCTAGTGCACACATCTGGTACACACCAGAGTGTGCTAGAGGTAGGCTTTCTTACACAAAGATGATGATTGAACAGGGAATTTCTACAAGTACTTTGTGATACGACAGAAATAGGAGGAGCAGCTCAACATGGATTTGCAAAAAATACAGTGCCTGCATCAACATTAGAGTACCTCTCTAATCAAGATGCTCTTAGCTCTCAGAAGGATTATTCCATGTCTGCAGCTTGTTAGAACATTTTCTTTCCATCAAGAAAGAGCTTCACTACAAAGGAGACTGAGTCATTGCCAGCAGCAGGGGCTTCTGTTTGTGTTCTGCTACAATAATACTCTTTAGAAAGGTACTAACAGTAACAGCAGCCTGCACCATGTGAAACGAGCTTCTATTTGTAAGTGATAAGTACATTTCCAAAAGGCTGTCTATGTCCTGTCCCATGAGAAGAGAGAACTTTCCCAGCAATGTAACATCTTACATTTATTTCTGCATTCTTAGAATCATAGAATGGTTTAGGTTGGAAGGGACCTTAGGGATCATCTTGTTCCAACCCCCCTGCTATGGGCAAGGACAGCTCCCACTAGACCAGGTTGCTCAAAGTCCTATCCAGCCTGGCCTTGAACGCTTCCAGGGAGGAGGCATCCACAGCTTCTCTGGGCAACCTGTTCCAGTGTCTCACCACCCTCAGAGTGAAGAATTTCTTCCTTATATCTAGTCTAAATCTACCCTCTTTCAGTTTATAGCCATTACCCCTTTTCCTATCATTACCTGTCCATGTAAAAAGTCCCTCCCCAGCTTTCCTGTAGGCCCCTTCAGGTACTGGAAGGCTGCTATAAGGTCCCCTTGGAGCCTTCTCTTCTCCAGGCTGAACAGCCCCAACTCTCTCAGACTGTCCTCATAAGGGTAGGTGCTCCAGCCCTTTGATCATCTTCATGGCCCTCCTCTGGACTCGCTCCAACAGCTCAACATCTTTCTTGTGTTGGGGGCCCTAGGACTGGACACGATATTCCAGGTGAGTTCACACGAGAGCAGAGTAGAGGGGCAGAATCACCTTCCTTGCCCTGCTGGCCATGCTTCTCCTGATGCAGCCCAGGATCCGGTTGGCCTTCTGGGCTGCAGGCACACACTGCCAGCTGATGTTGAGTTTCGTGTCAACAGATACCCCCAAATCCTTCTTGTTCAGCTTATATTTGGTCCTCTAACTTGCTGTCTCAACAAGAATCTAGGTGGTACCACCAAGACTGTTGGTGCCTCTTCTGGCTCCTTTTCAGGCCTGTGCATCTCCCTCCAACCAGTTTACAGTCTGGAAAAGGTACTTTCTTGATCTCTTCTGACTGGTATGTCATGAGGCTCAACACAATTCTCCTTTTTCTTTTCATCTTTACCAGGGGAAGCCAATTGTGAGAATGAGCAAACACAGCTGAGGACATTTAAGTTACAAGGCTTGTACATCTTTGTTATGCTGTGTGTCACGTTACACCTTCCAAATTGCCAAGTTTCTCTCCAGGCAGTGTATTCTAAACGCAAACACTCTCTCAGCTTATTGGCAACAGTTCTTGCAATCAGATTTTACTTAAGGTGGACGGTTCAGCCCAGAATTGCAGGGGAAGGCCTTTCTTGGTCCCATAGTTTGTTTGCATGAAGGACTTAAGAGACCATTGTCCTGTTGCAGCTCTGCACAAGACTTGTTCTGATTTATATGTTTATGGGCTTAGCAATAAGGAAGTCAGGATCTGATCATGCTGCTTAAAATACGGCAAAGGTTAAGAAAGATCTCAAGTCTTGGATGGTGATAAATAGGAACAATGTGGAAGTTTGAACTACATATCAAATGTTTGATTTTTGGTTGGTAATATCTGTTTACAATATGCTGCTCAGATGTTCCTACCAAGTTCATGTGAGCTAGCAGCCCAGCTGTGAGCCATGCTGAACCTTTTTCTCCTCTTTCCTAATCTAGTTGCAGCTGTATGACATTGAAAGAAGCAGCAAGACTACCATTTTGAACTATTGCTCCTATGTGCAGTGGGTCCCAGGCAGTGATGTGGTGGTGGCTCAGAGCAGAAACAACCTCTGCATTTGGTATAACATTGATGCTCCAGAGAGAGTCACCATGTTTCCTCTGAAGGTAAAACTTTGGAGTCTTTGATTTCCTCCATCAGTTTCTGTTATATCTTGCTTATATATGTGGGACTAGGCAGGACGGTATTGCAGAAGGGAGATAGAAGGGAACTATGGGTTTCTCCTGAACAAAATATGAACTCATCTGTCTCATGCTGCTCTGCCAGAAATGCTCTGTGGCAGGCATTTCTGACAGAACCTGGATATAGGAGGAGCTACGCAGTGTCTTTTTCCTTCCCTCTGCTGTGATAAGGACAACGTCTGCTAGGTATAAGCTCATTCAGCAGAACTTGGATCTGGTAGAGCTGCCCCAGTGTTGTCCTCATCCCTGCTATCCTACGTACTGCAGGAGAATATGGGAGAGTTGATGGCCCTTTCTCTTTTTAGGGAGACATTGTAGACTTGGAACGGAATGATGGAAAGACTGAAGTGATTGTATCCGAAGGGGTGAACACTGTGTCCTACACACTAGATGAAGGTCTCATAGAGTTTGGAACTGCCATTGATGATGAGGATTATCACAGGTAAGTGCTAGATAAGCCACATGGTTATGGCAGACGCTCCACTTCACTTAACAGACATCTGAGGGTCTGTAATCCATGAATTACACCAGCACAACTTTCTGTGCTGAGTTGAGGTTTAGGAACTGAGCACCATGTTGATGCAGAGGATGGCTATAATGCACAGTGGAGTCCTTCAGGAGGGAGCACTCAGCTTTGTCATCTTCACAGCTCTGGTTTCGGACTGCGTGGAAAAAGAGGCTGGCCAGTCCAGTCCCGCTGACGCTGACAAATTCACTGAATGCAATTTGCACTTAACTGCAGTGAGTAAGTGTGTCTTCTGTAGCAGCCAGGTGTGAAGTGGTACTTGAATGCTCTTCCTTCAGCCCATCCAGTGATGGTGATGCTGTTTCACGGGAACATTCAGGTGCTGTGCAGAGTAAAAACTGACTGTCCAAAGTAGTCATGATGGCCACTTGTGCAGGGCTGACATTGTTACCTGCATTTAAAAATGACCAGGAAAGAAAATTTCACACTGATTCCACTTGGGAAACTTCTTTGCACCAGGGACTTGCTTCAGATGCAACACTTAGGTCTTGTCCCACACTGCTACAGCCGTCCGCTGACCATAGGCTTCTAAGTAACTTAGCCCAAATAGGAATCTTGTACATCACTGATGTTTTCCCCTGATATGTCAGGCCTTTTTTTATACAATCTTCTTCAGAACTCGTCATACCCATGTGTTTTCAGTGCACCTCTTGTTAGAGAACTCTGGTCTCAGCCTAGGATTTTCCTCTTCTGTTCTATTACTGAATGTCTGCAAATCTCTTTGTGTTAAGGGCTACTGCTTTTTTGGAGACACTGGAAATGTCAACAGAGACTGAAGCCATGTGGAAGACCCTAAGCAGACTAGCTTTGGAAGCTAGACAACTGCACATTGCAGAGAGGTACAGGAAAAAGCTATAACATCTTTCTGGCCTGAGCATCTTTCTCTTTGCTGAATCCCTCACAGAAACCAGGGTCTAACTAAAGATGTGACTTTGTGTGACCTCAAAAGTTTACTGCATTGAAGAATGAAGTATTCTCTATTCCAGGCAATGACTTTACCATTTCATTCTAGACACTAATGATAGTACTGAGGACAGGAGGACATCACTTTGTAGCATAAACTTTTGCTGATGGCATCCCAAGGCAGTGTAATAGCAAGGTTTCAGGGATCTGATAGATATGGGCAAACTCAGTGCATCTCCAAAGTGTAGGAAAGTGAAGCATGGACACTGATTCTGTCTAGGGCTTCTCCATAGAGCAGGACAAGAGGGCACATTTGAACGTGGATCTTTTCAAAACCTTTCTGTTGAAGCAGGGCTACTCACCTCTTCACCTTGCACTGCATGATTTTGCTGCCAAGGTTCTGATTTTGTTGTCTTAAACCAAGGGTGCCAACAAACCCCTTAGTGACTAACTGCTTTGTTTTCTCACAGGTGCTTTGCAGCTCTGGGCAATGTGGCAAAGGCTCGATTTCTGCATGAAACCAACGCTATCGCTGACCAGGCAGCTCAAGAGCATGTGAGTCAAACTTTTTCTGCTCTTCATGGCAGCCACTTCCCTGTAAACACTTGCATATGCATTATCTTCTGTGTCCATGCCCCACAGTATGCTGTTACAGACCAGGACCTGGCCTTGTAGAGTCTGCTGACATAATCCTTCCTCCAGGCCTGCCAGGACCCTCTTCTGGCTAGCCATTGCATGCTGTGCTGCTCCTGTCTTCTCACTTCTGTGATTCTCTGTCTTCTTCAGTTTCTGTAATGACACAGACTCTACCTACATTTACCTGCCTTGTACTGTATCCAGAGCCTTTTCTTTCACCCAACAAAGCAACTGAGCTAACGGTGACTGCCTGCAGGGTGGGGATGGTACAGACCATTACCTGGTGCGTGCCCGCTTGGCCATGCTGGACAAGAACTACAAGCTGGCAGAGATGATCTTCCTGGAACAGGTGAGTAAAGGAACCAGGAGCAGAAGAGATCTCACTTATTTCTGAGCAGGACAATTTGTGCTGAGGGAGATTTCTGAGCAAGAAAAGGTAAGTTGTTTTTGGGAGAAATTTTTTTGCCCTGGAATAGAAGGAGACGTTTTGTGTTCCCGGGCATAAGGTGCAGGAGGAGGGTGAGGGAGGATCAATATCCATGTAAAGGGTTCACTTGTTCAAGTGTTTTCTACATATCTAACCTTCCCTGTTGTGAGGGCTCAATGGCAATATGTCTGCTAATGGACTCTTCAGGGTAACACTTTGCTCTTTAACACAGAATGCCACAGAGGAGGCCATGGACATGTACCAGGAGCTGCACATGTGGGATGAATGCATTGTAGTTGCTGAGGCCAAGGTACAGAATGTAGCTGCACTGTGCTGTAGTCTGCTTACTTGACAAGTCTGCTGGTTCAGAGTCCAGTCAGGGTCTAGGTGCTGTTCACCTGCCCTATCAGGACAGACCTCACGTCTGCTTGGAGAGGTTCCCAAAGAGACTTCTGAGCTTGCCCTGAAGATCCCCCATCTTATTCAACTACAGATGGCAGGATCATTGCATGAAATAGCCTTGACTACTAGAGAGACGAGGATGTCATTCTATCAGAAAGAGAGTCCAGAGCAGGCCACAGAATTGGGAGAATGAGGCACAAGAGTGGAAGATTGGGTGTGGAGAGAATTATAGCGCTAAATAGGAAGTGATGCCCCTAAAACATAGCAAGTGCAGAGATCAGCAAGGCAGCTGTTAACAGCAGAAGACAGGGGTTGGGGATAGATAGATCTTTGGTCCAGCTCCAAAGACGTGCCTTTATTTTCTTGAGTACAGTGTTATTTGGCTGGAGGGCCAGGGTGCATCAGATATGCGATTCAGGCAGGATTACACTAGCCAGACTTGCCCACAAGACAGAACACAAGAATAAAATCAGTGAGTTCTTCATGATCATGCATCTGACAGTCAAGGAACAAAATATCAGGGAATGTCTAAAGACAATAAAAGAGGAATGTAAGGGGAGGTTGCAGCGAATGAATTACAAACTTGGTGAATAGTGATGGAGAAAGGATACTGAGGTTTATTTAGGAGTAGCCAGGACTTTGCAAAAGAATGGGTGATGCACAGGTACACTGGGCTCACGTTTTGTTTTCTGCTAACTGCAGTTGCTTCGTTTAACGGGATAGTGAGAAGTCTGGTGCCATGAGCTGTTCAGAGCCTGCAGAAGAAACAGGACAACATATGCCTTTGTTCAAGTCAATCAATGGTACATTTCTCTACAGGGACACCCAATGCTGGATAAGCTACGTCGGGGTTACTACCAATGGCTGCTGGATACCCAGCAGGAAGAGAAGGCTGGGGAGGTCCAAGAGGAACAAGGAGATTACTTGGGAGCCATCAGTTTGTACCTACGGGCAGGGCTGCCAGCCAAGGCAGCACGGCTGGCCATGAGCAGAGATGAGCTCATGACCAATGGGGATGTCATCAACAGGATCTCCATAGCGCTGATCAGAGGGGAACTGTATGAACAGGTGAGTGGTCCACCCCGTTCTTTTTACCTAGTAGTGTCAAAGTTCTTACCCTGTCCTCTGCGTCTGTGAGATACAGGGGGACTGAACTGGAAAGCAGCCCCTGTAATTCTATCTTCATAAATTCACATTTGACACTTGGTAGGAAATCCTAACTGCATCCTCATACACAGCTGAGGTCTAACTCGCTGATGACATGTCTCCAGATCGTTAGCTGAGTGTTCAGCAACAGCCAAGGAGGCCCCTGGGAAGGTAGGAACCAACAGGAGAGGAGGTGCCAATGAAATAGAAAACATGATATCACCATGAAAATATATAGTGCTTCCTCACAGTAGAATAAAGAAGTGATGGTACAACTTTCATATAACAATAATCTACATGGAAACGCTGAAGAAGAAAACCAAAGGAGGTTATGAAGACACTCTAGAATGATGAATATCAGAGAAGGGAAATGATTATTCTCGCTATCTAATAACACAAGAAATTGGTGACTGCTTATAATTAGGTGACACTTAAAACAGAAGGATGTTTTTCATATAGCACATAATTATGTTAATATAAGAAAGGAGTGCTGAATCTGACCATTGTACAGCTTGGTATCCTGGCCAGCAGTGGCCTCTTGCAGATGCTTGAGAAAGAAGTATAAAAAACAGGGAAGGCAAATATGTGCTGATACTCTAGTGTACTTTCATGGCTACCAGCAGTTTGCAGACTATAGTCTACCTGAATTGGGAACTTTTATGTTTAAGAACTCTTGATGAATTTTACTTCCATGAAGTTATCCAATTATTATTTTAACTACATGTACTTTTGGATCTACAACATTGGCTGTGAATTGCCCAGTCCAACTGTGCATTGTGTAAAAAAGCACTTCTTTTTGCTCGCCTATTTTATGTGTTATGCTTCAATTACATTTCTCCAGTTTCATTTAAGCTTTCTGACCATTTCATCTTGACCCCAGAGAAATTTGTGCTTTTCCAAACCTATTAACTTTTCTTAAGCCTTTGGTTGAAAACATAACTGCAGAACTCATTGCTGCAAGATGTTTTGTTACCAAAAGTATAAATGGTCCAAAAGTGATTAGAGAAATCATGGAGGTAAGTTCTGTCAAAATGCATTAAATATGATGATATGGGGGCATCATGACATGAGCTCAGGAAGCCTCTACAATACAGGTTGTTGGAGACGGATATGGTGGGTAAAAGGCTGCGACATGCTTCTTCTATTCTTGCAATCTTTCCCTAGACATGTGCTTTAGCCACTGCTAAAATTCTGAAGGAAATGAATCTTTGATCTGCCAGAATGGCCTTTCTTATATTGTGTTCTAAGTTCTGCAAGTGTTAAGACATCCCACCCTGGTGGCTGCCGTCCTCTCCTGCAGGGTAAAAACCTTCTGCAGCAAGAGACTGAGCTTTCCACTTCCCTAGTCATGCCTAAGGCTCCCATATGATCATTTCCATAGCAGAGCTCCTAGGAGCCATGGTCCTAGAAAAGGCTTTTGCTGCATCATCAATGTGCAGAAAAGAGAACTTATCTCAAAAAATTGTTAATAGATGGCACCCCATATAAACAATTGGAGTCTGGGTGGGTGGAGTGTGGGTCAGCAGAGAAGACGAGGACCTCAGCACATGCAGTCTTTCCTGGAAGTCCCTTTTTTTTTTTAGGTTAGTCTTGGTTAGTGAGACTGACAGTTGTCTTGGTTAGTGAGGAAGGCATAGCAGGTGGAGAGGTCTGCGTGGCAAGGCCTATGCTGGCAAGACTGGCAGCTCTGTACATGGGGCTAGTAGGGTGGTAGGGTGGATGCTGTGGGGAGACGACAGCTCTGGAAACTGGCAACTTGTGTTTGTCATTAGGCAGGAGACCTGTTTGAGAAGGTTGGGAACGCACGGAAGGCTCTGGAGTGCTATTGCAAGGGCAGTGCCTTCCTGAAAGGTATTGTGCTAAATATGTTCTACCCCCTCCCGCACCTTTTCCCAGCAGGATCCTGGGTGCTCTGGCCTGGTGGCAGAACGAGCTATTGCCATGGAGCTCAGAGTTGCCTAGCTGCTCTAAAACTTCCACATACCACCTCATTCAATATATGTATTTTCACATAGTCACACTTGCACACACAGCTCAACAACAAGATCCTCTTCCCCAAGGCTTTGATCATGCTTATTGGGTTTGGTCCAGCTCTCCACAGGGTCCAGATTGCTGGGCAGCCCATTGGAGCTGGAGTGGACTAGGCAGTCACTGTGCCCCTATCCCCTATCCAAGGCTCATGTTCGCCTCACAGTTCTGCTTCCCTGCTGGTTTCAGCGTAACAGCTGTCATGTCCCCTTGCAGCAGTGGAGCTGGCTCGCCTGGTGTTTCCTGCAGAAGTTGTGAAGCTGGAAGAGGCATGGGGAGACCATCTGGTGCAGCAGAAACAGCTGGATGCTGCCATTAACCATTATATTGAAGCCAGGTGGGGGCAGGTGATGGCTGTATAACTAGCAGCAGTATAACCTGGCAGGTTATGAAACTGATACAATTTGCTTAAATCAGTAGGACTTTTTACCTGAGTAAGCCCCCTCGACCTCACTTTGCCAGTGCCTCTGGTGCTTATGTGCTGTCTCTACTGGCCTTGCCACAGATTCCTCACCACTTTTCTTCCAAGAGCCCTCAGCCCTGATTAGTCTCCTGTGCTGTCCTAGTTCTACATTCTTTCCCCTAGCTTTATCAGTATTCCAGACCTTTTCTCTCACGCTTCCTGTAGGATGCTTTCTTCTCTGCTGATACTGTGAAGTTATTGAGGTCCTTCTTGCTGCTCTAACCCTGGAAGAAGAATCAAGCAGCAGACTGCTTTGATCTCCCTGGCTCAGCTGGGGCAGATAACTGCTGGCTGACTGTAAAGAGTAATGTTTCTGATGCTAGGTGCTCCGTTAAGGCCATAGAGGCAGCCTTGGGAGCCCGACAGTGGAAGAAGGCCATCTACATTTTGGACTTGCAGGACAAACAGACAGCAGCCAAATACTATCCCAAGATTGCCCAGCACTATGCAGCCCTACAGGAGTATCAGGTGAGGCCACAGAGCACAATCATTGCTGGTCTGTATACATTGGGACTGCTGACTATGGTCCTCTCCCTACAGATCGCAGAGGAGCTATACATCAAAGGAGACCAGACCAAAGATGCCATTGACATGTACACACAGGCTGGGCTCTGGGAGCAGGCTCACAAGGTAAAGTCAAGCCAAAGCTTCTGAGGACCTCACCTTGCTTGGTGGATTTTCCTTAACCAGAAAGTGGCCTTGTGTGCCAACATCAACAAGCACTGTTTCGAAAGGATCAGCACAGGGGCATCTGTCAGCAAGCAAGAATTCAGTCCCTGGTATCCACAAGCTGACTGTGCCCCACATTACTTCAGCAGCCCTGTGACAAATAGCACTCTGAAAGGGGCTTGGTCCTGTGTACTTTGATCACAGTGACAAATGACAGCCTATTCTTTGTAGTTCATGTAGCATATGTACCTGTTTGGAGTGGGAAGGAGATTCGTTTTCCCCTTCTCCTTCACTACTCTGTATCAAGAAATTGCTGTGCAGTGTGCTGTAGTATGTCCCATGTGTGTTCCTTTTGGCAGCTGGCAATCAAATGTATGAGCCAAGAAGATGTGTCTGTGCTCTATGTAACGCAAGCCCAAGAAATGGAGAAGCAGGCCAAGTACAAAGAAGCAGAGAGGTGAGCATCATCTTTGGTGCTAGGCAAAGGCAGAGCCCTGAAAATGTGGCTGTAGTGAGGAGGAGCCGTTTTCTTGAATAAGAGTAGAGTTTGGGACTGGATTTTGGAAAGGTCATGTGTGCCATCTCCACATTTGGAGACCTATGGCTGATATTTCAGAGGCTATAGGAAAAGAAGTCACTGAACTGTTAGTGTTTGTCCGTCAGGACAGAAAGGAGATTAGGTGGGATTCAGCTGTCTCATGTAGCAGAAGAAATATGGCAAGGCTTTTCCCCAGGCTGCCACATCTAGTCTGTCATGCTCAGGATAGGATGTGGGAAGTGAAGTGTTTCCCATGCAGGTTACTTTATTTGTCAGTTCTAGATTAATGGTAATACAATAAGGTTTGTAGGTACAGCGACAAACACAGATACCTGATGCCATGGCACTTACAGGGCCACTCTCCAGCCTCTCATCCCATGGCCTGTTACATGTATCCAGGGCTGTCCCATCCCAGGAGCAGAATCTGGCACATGCTCTTGTTAAATTTCATGCACTTGGGGATTGCTCAGCCCTCCAATTTGTCAATATCTCTCTTCAAGGCCTCTCTACCCTTGAGGGAGTCAACAGCTCCTCCCAATTTAGTGTCGTCCACAAACTTAACAGTATGCATTCTAGTCCTGTGTCCAAGTCATCGATAAAAACATTAAAGAGAACTGGCCCTAAAATGGAGCTCTGTGGAACCCCACTAATGACTGACTGCCAGTCTGATGTAACCCTTTGAGCCCGAGCAGTCAGCCCATTGCTCACCCATTGTCTTATGTATTTTTCTAGCTGTGTGTTGGACATTTTGTCTAGAAGGATACTGTGAGAGACAGTATAGAAAGCTTTGCTGAAATCCAAAAAGATTGCATCAACTGACTTCCTTTAGTCAACTAAGTGGGTGACCTTGTCATAAAAAGAGATTCATGAAACAGGATTTTCTCCACATGAACCCATGTTGACTGTGACTAATGACTGTATTGTCTTTCAAGTGTTTTCAGTAACTCCCAGAATATCCTTCTCCATAGTTTTGCCAGACATCAAAGTGAGACTGACAGGCCTGTAATTAGCAGATTCTTCTTTCTTGCCCTTCTTGAAAACTGGGACAACATTTGCTAGCTTTCAGTCAGCTGAGACTTCTCCAGATTCCCAGGACTGTTGAAAAATAATTGAGAAAGGTCTCACAATAACGTCAGCTCTTTGAGTACCCTGAGATGATTCCTATCAGGCCCCATAGACTTATGCATCCAACTTGTGCAGCAAATCCTGCAAAAGTTTGGTGTTGGCTGTGCGTTTATTGTTCCCGTAGTCATGGTCCTCCGGTAATGCCTTCTGACAGCAGGCCCAGGTTGTGGTCCCAGCTGGATGCAGAGAGAATACAGGGACTGGTCACGTCTTCATCTGAGTCATGTGAATATGCTTGTGTTCCCAGGCTGTATATCACCGTGGATGAACCCGATTTGGCCATCACTATGTACAAGAAGTGTAAGATGTATGATGAGATGGTTCGCTTGGTAGCCAAGTACCACAAGGACTTGCTCACTGATACCCACCTACACTTGGGCAAAGTGAGTGCATCTCATGGCAGGGGAGATGCACCTAGGGCAAATAGGAACAAGTGTCACTAATTCATTGCCTCTGATTGCAGGAGCTGGAGACAGAGGGACGTTTACAAGAGGCTGAGTACCACTACCTAGAAGCTAAGGACTGGAAGGCCACAGTAAACATGTATAGAGTGAATGACATGTGGGAGGAAGCCTACAGGGTAATAATCACAGCTATCCTACCATGCAGGGTTGCAGGATCCCAGTAGGAACTGCTCTCATGAAAGCAGGGCATCATGTAAGAGAGGAGTCGAGGCTCAACCTGCTGAAGTAAAAATTGATGCATTGGGTTTTTCTGCTTTCTCTGCTTTGGATAGGTGGCCAAGGCACATGGTGGGACAAACTCCTATAAGCACGTGGCCTATATGTGGGCAAAGAGCCTGGGTGGAGAGGCAGCTGTGAAACTCCTCAGTAAATTTGGACTTCTGGAGATGGCCATTGACCATGCAGCAGACAGCAGGTAAGCAGCTCCATCAGCCCAGCCCTTCTCTCCCACCTACCAGATCTGAGAAAGATGGAATGGCCCAAGATATAAATAACTGTATGCATGTCATAGCTGCCAGTTCAGGAGATGGCGTGTCTTCCCATGCTCTTCCCCCCATGCTCTCCCCTGGCCCTGCACTGCACTTCCTCGCACTCTGTCCTTGGTGCAGAGGAGTTAACAGATAAGTCTTGTGTTAGTCTCATGAGTGTAAAGTCTGAGCTGGGCAGAAAAAAGCGTTTTTCCCTGAGCAGGGAGAGTTTGTGAGAGCCTCTGAACACAGCAGGGGGTATTCCTCATGTCACCATAAGTAATTGCCTACTGGAAGTGCTTTGGCCCCACTGTCCCTACCCAAGTATGTGTCTGCACTGCCATTCACAGTGCTTTTCTCTCACTTTGCTGGGCTCCTGGGAGCCTTGTGACCACCCTTTAGGGCGAAACCAAGGGCCTCTGGCACTTACAGCAAGTGTGAAAGAGCTGAATTACATTAGTGGGAGCTGTAAAAGCTTCCAGGTTTTGATCAGGATCAGGAGTAGTGGATAGTGCCCATCACCTAAGAGCCTCAGTCTTCCCCTTCTCCTCTCCCCGTCTTGTGCTCTGCTTGATGTCTTGCTTTTGATGAAAGCATGCCCTCATTGCACACAGTCCTGCTGTGACCCCATTTTCTCTTTCATTTCAGCGTCTTCGAATTTGCTTTTGAACTGGCCCGTCTCTCCATGAAGCAGAAGATGCCAGAGATACACTTAAAATATGCCATGTTCCTAGAAGATGAGGTAATTTCTCCCCTTGGAGTAGGTAGAAGCTCCCTGATCAGTCAGGTAATTGAACAGTTCTCCTGAAGGGCTGGTGGACACTTCTGTGGCTGCAGACACTGCTTACCCCCACAGTTGTAGCCCCAGGCTTCCACACACCTCTCTGTTTCATAAATTGTCTTCTCTTCATGCTAAGTAGAGGAGGTCATGTGCTGCTATCAGGGGAGGGAAGCATGCAAGTAAACTCTTTCCTCTCTCTTAGGGAAAATTCGAAGAGGCTGAGGCAGAATTCATTAAAGCCGGAAAACCCAAGGAGGCAGTGCTAATGTATGTAGCCTCCCCTATTCTGGACTGTTGCACCTCCCTGTATGGTGCCAGCCTGATTGCTTGTCCAGCACCGCTCTGCCCCCTGCTGTCTCTCTTATTACATCTCATGTTGATTCTCCTAGGTTTGTGCATAACCAGAACTGGGATGCTGCACAGCGTGTGGCTGAAGCTCATGACCCAGACAGCGTGGCTGATGTGCTTGTGGGACAGGCACGTTTTGCATTTGAGCACAGAGAGTTTCAGAAAGCAGAAGCTTTCCTCCTGCGAGCACAGAGACCTGAGCTGGCAATAAAGTACTACAAGGTGAGTGCTGACTGTGGCAACGTTATTGCCTTTGTCACCGAGAGCCCAGTTTGTGTGGAGGAGGAGTAAAATCCAGCTCCCAGCTCTCTCTATCAGCTTAGTAGGCAATGAGAAACTTTTATATACGTGGTTGCTAGTATAACTTAAGTCTGGCCTTTTCTTAGGAAACTAAACTGTTCAGAATTTCACAGCATACCTTGGCTCTCCCACAGCTCTGGGAGAAAGTATCCTGCCAGAAGGGTATGGGCAGCCCTCAGGGATAGTGGGAGTGGGTGCATTGGAAGACAGTATGTGCCCATTCCATAGAGGTAGCTAGGATGAATGCAGAACCTTCCCCTGAGGTTGCCTGGGTGAGTGGTGCCATTTTGATTGACAAAAGAATTGGATGGTGTTGCTGTGGTTGTTTCTCCCAGTGGATCCTTCGGCAAGATGACATGAGAGGCTAGATGTGTTGTCATGCCAGGAGTGCAGTGGGTCCTAGTGAACTGGTAAAAGTTTCTCCCCTCTGGTGTGCTTCTGCAGGATGCTGACATGTGGAGCGAAGCCCTGCGGATCTGCAAAGAGTATGTGCCCAGTCGGCTGGAGGAGTTACAGGAGGAGTGTGGCAGGGAGACTGCCAAGAAAGGCTGTGGGTAAGTATTGTGCTCAGGCTGCAGGGAACAGAACAGTTACTCTTCCCCTAGGCCATTGCACAGAGATAGCCCAACTGGATCCCTGACATCCAGCTTTTCTTCCTGCATGGGTTTCCTCACCTTCATTCTCCCTGCTCAGGGAGAGTTCAGGTTTATTCTTGCATTCAAGGTCTGCTAGGTGTCTTCTTGTCGTTTACACATCTCCTGGGTCTCCTGCACTGCCAGCGCATTTCCCCAGGTTCCTTGATCAATTCTTTCCTCAGCGTTAGCTGTGTGCATTCCTTGACACACACACTCAGCCCCCTCTCCCCTCTGAGGTCTCTGACTTACATCTGCTCTTCACCTCCCTACCTTTGCACTACGCACTGTGTACAGGATCTCCATGGCAGCATCACAGTCTTGTTGACAGCCTGTGTTTCTCTCCACAGAGGAACAGAAGGGCTGCTGGAGCAGGCACGAGAGTGGGAACAGGCTGGGGAATATGCCAGGGCAGTGGACTGCTATCTGAAGGTGCAGGATTCCAGCAACAGTGTCCTGATGGAGAAGTGTTTGCTGAAGGTGTGATTCCCTTCCTGTGTTCTACTATCTGGGAGGCCTCCTACAACCCATAGTGCATCCCACAGATACCTCAGTCACTGCAGAGCACAAGAGAGGATTTGCAGGCTCCAGTGACTGCAGGGTCTGCAAGCTGTCAGTAACCATTCTCTTGAGCCTTGATGGGCTGTCTTCTTATCTTGTGCTGTGCTGACATCCTTGCTCTGGCACTACTTTCAGCAGCATGCCAGTGTCTTTGTGCTTGTGTCTCCCTGCACTGAAAAGCCAGACTTTATGACCTAGACCTTGGCTAACTAAGCACCCTCTCTTCTCATGGCCCGTGTCCACCAGGCTTTGAGTTGTGTTCTTGTTCGTACTTTTCACTAGTATCTATACCCTTGTACCAACTTCAGTAACAATTATATCCTTGTCTGAGCTTCTCTGAGTTGTTCAAGTGGGCTGTCATTTCTCCTCCCCTTTCTCTGTGTATTTCAAGTTCCCCCGACTCTCAGTATCGGAGCTGGGACTGAGCTCTTCCCAGCTTCATCCCTCTCTAAAACAGCTCTTATTGCTACTGACACTTTCTCTTCACAGGCTGCTGAGTTGGCCATTAAGTTCTTGGGTCAGTCACAAAGCATGGAGGTGATACATACTGTGGCTCCTCGGCTGGTGGCCATGAAGAAATACAGTTCGGTGAGGGCTCACACTTGTCCCCAGACTGTGACATAGGAAGGGAGAGCTGTATCCAAGTGGAGGAGGGCAAGTCACATCCTGGGGTGATGGGTGGGTGGCCTGATCCAGAGCCAGGCAGTGCTGAGTCCTCAGAGTGAAAAAGGGGAAGGATCAAGTCTTGGAATGGTGTGAGAGACTCAGGCCTTGAGAGGAGGAAGGAAACAGAGAAGGGGGTTGTCTTTTGGGAAAAGACTTTCTGTTGCTACTGTGTTATTAGGCACTTCCAACAGTGCCAGCTCCAGCCTGGGCTGCAGGATGCCTTTGGAGTTTTGTTGCTCATGAGGCTGTCTCTGACCTTGAAGGCAGCAGAGCTCTACCTCAACTTGGACCTCATCCGAGAAGCTATTGATGCATTCATTGAAGGAGAAGAATGGAGCAAAGCTAAGCGTGTGGCCAAGGAGTTGGACCCCAGGTATGCCCCGAGCTTCTCACTTGAGAGTCTTTCAATTCCTTCTCCCACCCAAGCTGATCCCTTGCTCTATCTTGTCCTGCTGCCCCCAGATTTCCTGGGTTCTCCCTGTAGTGATCTTCCCAGCCTTGACAGGGGACATTCCCCACAGCTGCCCTTCCCAACTCCGCCATTCATTTACCGTCCTGACACCTTTCTATTGCCTCATTGTCATACACCCCATGGAAATCTTCATCCCCTTTTGTCATCCTCCTGTCTTCCCTTTTCTTGTTATATTACTGTGCATACACTTCCTTCTGAAAGGCCTGTGATCCCTTTCTCTGCTCACACATTGGAAAGAGTTGTCCAGACTCTTATCTTCCCACTTCTGCCTATATGCCCAGCAGCAGACCCGAAAGATGTGGCACAGCTGAAAATCCCTTTTATCTCAAAGCAAAGTTGAATCCAGCCTCTACACTCATGCAAAACACTACTAGCCCTGCTGTCTGTTAAGATTCTTTCTACCCAGCAGATCAGAGGAGTATGTGGACCAGCGTTACAAGGAGTATTTAAAGAATCAAGGAAAGGTAGATTCGGTACGTATTTGAGATGTCTCACAGGGAAGGGAGTCATACCAGGATCTTGGGACATGTGTCCTTGGGGCCTTTCTTATGGGGCTTTTGCCTAAACATGTCCATAGAGGAGGGTTCTGTATATGGCTGAGTCATGGTTTCTGCATACCACGTATGTCGCATTGAATCTCTGCTTCCATACAGAGGGGGAGGGACTGTGTGTGTGTGAAGAAGAGACATAGGTGGATAGGAAACCTTGCCTGCACAGTGAATTTATGGTTGTTTCCATCCCCAGCTGGTGGGAATAGATGTCATGGCTGCTTTGGATATGTATGCAGAGCAGGAGCAATGGGAGAAGTGTCTGGAAGTTGCAGCTAAGCAGGTGAGTACTTGTGTGAGCCGTCAGGAGACAGACTTGGGATCCTGGCTCTCTGAAGCAGGGTCAGCAAGAGTGAGTGGGCAGAGGCAAATCAGCTTTTTCTGTGGGGAGCAAAACCCACATCTGCTGTCCCCACCATAGCCAATCACACCTAGCAAGGAAGCATTAGAAACCAGAAGTGCATTGTGTTTAGATGTTGTGATTGATGAAACACTGTAAAAGCTAAATGAGTTGTTTGGGCTGAAAGTAATTGGCACTAAGGAAACAGAGAGATGTAAAGGAAAGCTTTCTCTCTACATGTTCTTCAGAAGCCTGGTATCAATTGAAATTAGGCATCTTTGTCATGAAAGCAAATTCAACTTTTTTGCATTTTTACTGACTGAAACCCAACAAAATGGCCTCAGCACAGTAATAAAAACAGAGAAAAGCAAAACAAAACTTTTTTAGAGCTATTCCAATGCAGTACCAGGATCTGCTTTGAGGGTTTGTGTTCAGTGGTGACTGATAAAGGAGTCACACTAAGGGCAGGCGTTGATTCTTTAAAGGGAGATGTTGCTTCAGACTGAATGACAGGGCAGCCTCTGGGAAAGGAGCATGTGGTAACTGCAGATATCACAGTTAATCTCCTAGGCCAACACCGGTAACTTGGACAAGCAGCGATAACGTGTTGTGTTGTTGTTGTTTCTAATGCAATAGGCAATAACCTGGATTTGATTTCTACTACAGTAAACTTGATTTTTTTTTTACTCAGACTTCTCTGATGAAATGAATGTTTTTTGTTGTAGCAGCTTTTATCTTGGAGAGTTCCGTGATGACGTTCTGTCATGCAAACGAAGCAGTGAAATTGCTTCAGAGAAATTTTTAGTGATCCCATGTAAAGTATTCGAGGGTTTAATAGTCATAAACAGGAGTAATACAAGTTTTTGACTCACATGACAGCAATCCCCAACCCAAGACAACAACACTTCCCCAAGAAGCAGCCAATTCCCACAAAAGATGCTCTCCCCTCAGTGGCTGGCTCTTAAATGGGCCCAGGGCAGCACCATCCTGGGTCCAACTCTTCCAGTCAGGTGGGGAGGGCACAGGTGCTAACAATTTGCCTGTGCTCCCCAGGCCAGCCACTGCCCTTCACCAGGTGCTCACTCACTGATTCAGGCTGTGACCTAGTGTTCTCCCTCCTTATATGTTCTAATTATTCAGGAGATGCCAGTGTTGATCTTCAGGCTCAATTTATGGTAAAAGGCTTACTCAGTTTTATTGCCAGCCAAACAAACAAAAACTTACTCCAGGAACATATTAGCCTATCTGTGTCTCTAAGAGTGTTAGAACAGCCTTGTTTCACAACCAGTGGAGACTCATCTGTTGCACAACAATTATATAGGAAAGAAAAGTTGCATTTCATAGAATCATAGAATGGTTGGGTTGGGAGGGACTTTAAAGATCATCCAGTCCCAACCCCTGCCATGGGCTGAGTGCCCCCCCACCAGCTCAGGCTGCCCAGGGCCCCATCCAGCCTGGCTTTGGGCACCTCCAGGGATGGTGCACCCACAGCTCTCTGGGCAGTGCCAGGGCCTCGCTGCCTTCTGAATAAAGAATTTCCTACTAATATCTAACCTAAATCTCCCCTCTTCTAGTTTAAAGCCATTCCCTCTTGTCCTGTCATGATCAGACCATGTAAAAAGTTGGTCTCCCTCCTGATTATCAGCTCCCTTTAAGTACTGAAAGGCTGCAATGAGGCAGGAGCCTTCTCTTCTCCAGGCTGAACACCCCCAGCTCCCTCAGCCGTTCTCCATAACAGAGGTGCTGCAGCCCTGTGAGCATCCCCATGCCCTCCTCTGGCCTCGCTTCCACAGCCCCACGTCTCTCCTGCGCTGGGGACCCCACACCTGGAGGCAGTGCTCCAGATGGGACCTCACAAGGGCAGAGCAGAGGGGGCAGTCCCTGCCCCACTGCTCCCCCTCTGCTGATGCAGCCTGGGGTACAGTTGGCCTTCCGGGCTTGCGCCAAGCTTTTCATCCACCAGCACTCTCCGCAGGTTGCTGTATTCATCCCACAGTGTCTGCACCTCGCCCTTCACAAGCATCCAGATCTGGGTGTTCAAGTTTCACACATCGTAGTGGCAGTGCCCTCTCTTGTGCTTGATAAACTTGTTTCCATTGCTCATTTTTTTTACAGGACTGCACATCTTGCACCATCTTCCTCATCTCATTAGTGCATTTAAGCCTGTGTGAAATGGGTACTTTCTCAGTTTCTGTAAGACCTCCTGGCAGTCAGTTAGCAAAGTGGGATCAGCATTCTTAAGAGCAGTTCTCCAAGAAGGCCTTATGCAGCCTCAACGGTCTGACAGTATTTGAATGGTGGAGCAGAGCAGCCTTGCATATTATGAACGTCTTCAGTCCGCAAAAGTGTTTGGATTAGTTCTTTCCCTAGATAAGGACTGGTTTACAGTTGTGGTGCCACATCATAGAGATACTGCGTCCAGTAGGTGTTCACAGAATCACAGAATCACAGAATTGCAGGGGTTGGAAGGGACCTCGAGAGATCATCGAGTCCAACCCCCCTGCCAGAGCAGGTTCCCTACAGCAGGTTGCACAGGTGGGCGTCCAGGCGGGTCTTGAACATCTCCAGGGAAGGAGACTCCACAACCTCCCTGGGCAGCCTGTTCCAGTGCTCCGTCACCCGNAGGATCACCTCCCTCGACCTGCTGGCGATGCTCTTTTTAATGCACCCTAGGATCCCATTGGCCTTCTTAGCCACCAGGGCACATGGCTGGCTCATGGCCAACCTGTTGTCTACCAGGACCCCCAGGTCCCTCTCTGTAGAGCTCCTCTCCAGCAGGTCATCCCCCAGCCTGTACTGGTGCATGCGGTTATTCCTCCCCAGGTGCAAGACTCTACACTTGCTTTTGTTGAACCTCATCAGGTTCCTCTCTGCCCAACTCTCCAGCCTGTCCAGGTCTTGCTGAATGGCAGCACAGCCTTCTGGCGTGTCAGCCACTCCCCCCAGTTTTGTGTCATCAGCAAACTTGCTGAGGGTGGACACTATCCCCTCATCAAGGTCGTTGATGAAGACATTGAAGTGTTGTGAGTGTTCCTTTGGCAAGTGATGGACAGCAGAAGGACAGCTTTATTTCTCAGATACGAAGAACCAGCACAGCACCAGGTAGTCAGGATTAGAGGTGTCGTGTAGGGCCCAAATGGACAACTTGTTCTGCTGTGTGCAGTCTGTATCTGTGTGATTAGCTGGACTCACCGTTTGGGGCTCAGGTGCATGGGGGTGTGTGCATGCATCTGAAATGGTTGCTACTGAGTGACAAGTGTTCTGCTCACTAATCTTATGCTGCTGTTTTCTGTGTGCCCTCTCCAGAACTATAAAGTCTTGCACAAGTACGTAGCTCTATATGCAACCCACCTCATCCGGGAGGGCAGCTGGGACAAAGCCCTGAGCCTGTATGTCCAGCACGGAGCACCTGCCAACCCACAGGTAATGAAGACAGTAGAACATCCCAGCGTGAGCAGCCAGAGAGTGCTATAATCTGCTAAATGAGCCAGGCTTCCAGGCCCGAGCTGGGGCTGCCAAGGGTTAAGTATGTCCAAGCCACTACAACACTGCTGTGGGTTCTACTAAAGGCATATTCTCCATGGGGAGGGAGGTGAGGGAAACGGAGTATTTGTGTCTGTTTTGAATACCTTAACCTGCAACTCCAGAGTGAAAGGAACCACGTTTGCCTCTGAGAGCACTGGCTGAAGGAAACATTCTCCCCTGTTTCCCTGCCGTTTCGTCTCCCACTCCTGGCAACCAATAATCTTCAGCAGCACTGCTCCGTGAGCAGAGCTGCCATTCCCTCAGCCTGTGCTTGGCAGCAGAAGGGCTCCAAGCTTCTGACTTCCCATCTGGAAGATTTCCTATCTCAGCATTTTGCTCTTTTTGTTGCAGAACTTCAACATTTACAAGCGTCTTTTTGTGGAGATGGTGAATGCATCTGGCATGAACTGCGCCGAGGCCTACTCCAGCTGGGCTGACCTGCGGGACGTTCTCTTCAGTCTGGTGAGTGTGGGCCACAGCCACCATTGCCTATTAAAGTGTAACATCCTGGCAGCTCCCAGTGGGGGAGAAAGAAGAACCAGTCTCTGGCCAAATGTCACGGGGTATCTGTAGAACACAAACCCAAAGGAGAGAGGTGGCAGTGGAAGCAGTAGAGATCAGCAGCATCCTGTGAGGTAGAAATAGCTGGGCAAGAGAAGTCAGGGAAGAAGATGATCGTGCACTTAAGGCCAAATTCTAGAAGCATATCTGAACACTGGCACTTGCAGAATTCCCTGGGCCACTGCTACGTGGGAGCCTATCACAACATGCCCACTTTTTGTCCTGTACCTGTATTCAGCAGCCTGTGTGGGGGAAGGACCCAGGAAAAGCACAGAACTACTGAGCCTGGAAACTAACAGTCTTCCCCATCTCCCCAGAGATGCTTAGAGCCCTATGCTCCTTCCTCCCTGTCCCAAGACACCTCACCCAGAGCCCATGACTGCCTCTGCTTTTTCTGTACCAGAGATACCCACCTCTAGCACAAACTAAATTAAACAATCAAACAAACAATCCCCTTTTAATCAAAACTCCCCTGCTTCCAGTGTTGTCTGTTGCTGCAGTACTGCTGGCTCTCCCCTTTTCCCACAGCCTCCTCACTCTGCAGGACTCAGAGCACCCAAGACCCAGACCTTTTCCAATTCCCCAAGGTGTCTGGATATTTCACATCATTCTTCCTCCCAGCTTTTCCCCAGACTCAAGTGGATGAAGAGTTCTAATTATTCTCTTTCTCTTCTTCAGTGTGAAAATTTATTAAAGTCAAATGAGGTAAACACTCCAGCACATGAAGAGTTTGAGACTATGCTGCTGATATCTCACTACTATGCCACCCGCTCCGCTGCTCAGGGCGTGAAGCAACTGGTAAGGATCTTGAAGTTCTTTTATCAGGTCAGAGTTCCTTTTCCAATGCAGAGCCCTGTGGGGACAGGCAGGTTCAGGGCAGACCCTGAGGCAGTCCACAGGGAGCAGGAATCGGTCCTTCAGCTCCACTCGGAGAGGATGAGGCTTCAGCTCGTGTGTGCTGTACCCAGACTGAAAAAAGACAACCAGTCAGAAAGGGACCAGAGAACAGAAAAGATGAGAAGGATAGTTCTGGAGGTACACAGCCAGTGGGAAAAACTGAAGGAAGAGATGATAACAGAAAATAACTGCTGGAACAGGAAAGAAAGAATCTATTTTCCAAATCTTTGTACACATTGGGTAATTAAGGAATCTAATCACTTAAAGGGAGAGGCGGGTTAGATAGAAGAAATACTTTCTAGCAGGAGACTTCCAACATGGAATGGCCATGAACAAAACTATAAGAGCTCCTTCAATGAAGGCTTTTAAGATAGACAAATATGTCAGGAATATGTGGGTGCGGAGTCCCTGCCCTGAGGCAGTGGTTGAATGATCTCATGAGATCTCTTCCAACATTTTTTTTTTCCCGTGCTGACTGTTGCAGCTTTACTGTCCTCTGTCTACAGGACACTGTAGCTGCCAAACTGTCCATTTCTCTGCTGCGCCACACTGATCTTCTTCCTGCAGACAAGGCCTTCTATGAAGCTGGGATAGCTGCCAAGGTGAGAGCTCCCTGCCAGCAGAGTGGCTCAGGAGGTGGAGGACCCTGGCCTCAGGGATTCTGAACTTTGTCTTCCATGGTCTCCCCAAGCTGCATTGGCATGCTAGTAGCCAGACACTGGCTTTGGAGGCCTTTCCTCAAACATTGTTCATTTATCATGGTGTGGCAGTAGCTTATGCTGAACTAGCCAGGAGATATGAACTGCAGCCCCAGGGAGTAGGCCAGAGGCTACATTACATTTCGTGGCTCTTTTATTGCAGATGCATGACTCTGTATTGGTCCACCTTGCTCAGGGTCACCTAGTTGTTACCGCCTGTTACCTACTGACACTCCTGATGCTGCAGGCTCTGACCACCTGCCCAGACACACAGCAAGCAGAGCAGCACGTTCTTTCTGTCTGATGCTGGCTTTCCAGCCTATCACAAGTGGGAGAAGTGGCTGTGAGGATAAACCATCAGCTGTCTGTCTCACATGGGGTTTCTCTCTTCACTAGGCTGTCAGCTGGGAGAACATGGCCTTCATCTTCCTGAACCGTTTCCTGGACCTCTCAGATGTGCGTATGTTTTGCTGGGAGAGAGGACTATCATGCCTAAAAAGAACAGTGTGCTCTAGGGCCCACACAGACCCAACACACTCTCAACCAGGGCACACCTGGGACTTGAAGGGGACAGCACATGTGAGCTGGTATTGGTGGAGGACTTAGCTCTGTGTGTGTGCATGCGGCTATAAACTGCCACCTCCCAGGAGGGCCCTGATAGCTCGGGGCATTGGTAACACTGTCCTTACACTGCAGGTGGTGGTGTGAATGCCAGGGATGGCATTGCCTTGAACTCCTCTGCTTCTCCTTTCTCAGGCCATTGAAGAAGGGAGCCTGGATTCTCTGGACCACTCAGATTTCCAGAGCACAGACATTCCCTTTGAAGTGCCACTTCCAGCGCATCAGCACGTGCCTGTGAGTATCACTCACCTTTTTCAGCTCCCTTGAAATGCTGCCTTAGGACCCTCTCTGAACAGGGACTGGAACAAGGGTGGCACTACAGAAGGTGGAAATGCAGCCAGCACTGTCCCCTGCCCTGTGCCCCACCCTCACCACCACAAACATGCACGCAGCCCCAGTACACACGCACACAAACATACACACACACATTCTCATGCTCCCTCTGCAATATACACGTGCACACATGCATGCACTCATTCCCCACTTTTTGCACACAGATGTGCATGCCTGCACACATCCTGCATGCATGCTGATGCAGAGGAGCACCAGCTGGGCAGCAGCACAGCGTCCAGCAGCAAGAGTTCCCTGGCCTCTGCCCTGCAGGAGGAGAGCCGGGAGGAGGTCAGGGACTGGGTGCTCACCATGTCCATGGACCAGCAGCTGGAGCAGGTGCTGCCGCAGGACGAGCGTGACACGTATGAAGCCTCACTGGTGGCAGCAGGTACAGGGGTGCACTCCCTGCCCTGTGTGCTCACAGGTAAGCCCCAGGCCAGCTCACAGCTGTGCAAGGAGTCAAAGACATTTTGCACGTTGGTCTGAGAGGGAGTCAGCCAATGCTGTGAGAGGAGTGGGGAGAGGTATGGCCAAGGGGATGAGTTTTGCTGGATTAGGTGGTTGGGCCCTTTTTATTTTTTGCTGTGAGGGTGACTGAGCTCAGACATTGTGGCATCTCCATCTCTGGAGACAGTCAGAAGCCATCTGGATATGATCCTGGGCAACCAGGATTGGTTGATCCAGACAGCAGGACGGTGGCCATGGAAGTCGGAAACCAGCTCTGGGAAGCTCTGCTTTAACACGGAGGTTGGACAAGATGCCTTCTGGAGGACCCTTCCAAATTCAGCTGTTGTTTTGCTGTGCCACTGCTCAGCCTCGCACAGTGCTGCCAAGGAGACTGCCCAGCTCTGTGCAGCACAGGCACACACACACGCATCACCTCTCCCCACTTTGCTGCCTTCTGCAAAAGCTCTGCACTATGAAGGGCTGTCCCCCACTCGCACACCCCACATTGTGGGGGTGTTTGGTGCAGGATGGGGTCAGAGGAGGGTGCACAGGGATGGCCCCCAGGAACAGGGCTTCGGCTCCAGCACTCAGGAAGGGGGTGAGGTGCTGTCATTGGATTTATTCAGTGACTCACATTGCTGAGGGCAGCTCAGCCTTCACCTCCCTTCTTAGTTCTGGTCTCTAAAAGCCAAAGGCAACACTGCCCTCCTTGAGAGCTGCCCAGGGCAGGCAGGCAGGGGCTGGAGGGTGGCTGTGGGGTTCAGATTTGTGAGGGTGTTTCTGTGTGGCCAGGGTATCCCGTGCTAAGGAACAAGGTAGAGTTCAAGCGTCCAGGACGAGAAGCCAACAAGGACACGTGGAACAAGTTCCTGATGGCTGTCAAGGTGAGACAGGCACCACCCCCCCAAGCTGATAATGCAACATTGTCCCCCTGGGAGGAGCTGCACCAACCTGGGGCCATTTCGGTGTGTCTGCCCCTGCATGCTTCTGGGTGGGAATTAATCGCACGGTACTGGGGCGTACCAAGCTCTGCTGGTGCAGCTCCTGGGGTGCCCATGGCAGAGGGTGACTGCACTGCCCCAGTGCCAAGGACACCTCTTTTACTCTGCAGACATCCCACAGCCCTGCGTGCCAGGATGTGCTCAAGTTCCTTGGGCAGTGGTGCGGGGGCCTCCCGAGCACCAGCTTCTCGTTCCAGTGAACTGGAGAGGAAGACCATTCTGTTTTCAGTCCTGTTCCTCTGCTCCCTCCACTTGTACCCCCAATAAACATCTCTCAGCCCTTCTGTACTCCTGCCAGGGGATGTGGAGCCCAGGAGTATGCAGCTCCCAGAGGATGCGGCTGTAGCCCTGCACTCACGCTCTCGGCCTCAACATGGCTGTTACCCATGGGGTAAGCATCACTGCAGCCTCGTGCTGGGAGGGTGGGGGCACAGCTTGCAGAGGGGCTGACACACACGGCACTGTGATTTAAGCAGCGAACCCAGCTCCCAGCAGGCATCCACCTTGGGGAAACACTGCAGCCCGTGTAAAAATGAAAACTTTTATTTACTCAGGAAAATAACAGAGGGTCACAACAAACAGGTTCTTCACCCATTCCTTGTCCTGCTTCTGCACACAGGCAATGCGAGCCGACCCTGCCTGCTCTGCAGGCAGACCACCAGCACCATGGCCAACCTATGGCCAGGCCCCAGCACCTCCTCCCGCCCCCACCCAAGCCCTCTACCTCCCCAGTAAGAGACTGACGGAGCTTTTAGTGCACCAGGCAGAACCATAGGGCCTGAGGAGGGACACAGAGGGTGTTCAGGGACCATGGCCTCTGCTGGGAAAAGGCTGCCCAGTGACTCAGGGCCACTCAGGGCTGAGACCTGCAGGGTTTGTCCCAGGTGAGGTGGTGAGAAGAGCACAGCCCTCCCCCTGCAGCCCCTCCTACCCCTGTGGCAGGTGCAGGGCGCAGCTTCACCCACTGTATGGCAGCACCTGTAGGGAAAGAGGAGTGACCCTGTGCTGTGCTGCGGGGCCAGATGCGTGCTGGCACCTCTGGGCAAAGGTGCCAAAAAAGCATTCCTCCAACTGCAGCCCACACTGCACTCACCTCTCCTGCTAGGCACACGTCTCGGCCATCCCCACCAGGAGCTGCCTCTCCTTCCCTGTACCAGGCCTGGCCCCCTGGAAGAAGGGAGAGGTGGATGGCTGCAGGGCCCCACGAGGGCTGTGCTGGGGCTGTCAGGGGGATGAAGGCAGCTCCAGCTGCAGCCACCCACAGTGAAGGGGCAGCACCATCACCAGAGCTGCCTGGAAGCAGTTCCAATGGTGACATTCCACACACATCCCCCACTGCCACTTGTAAGAGAACAGGGGCCGAGCAAACCCAGCACTTCAAACTGCTGCGATGGGGGCAAGACAGAGGCTGCCTGCAACCAGAGGACGTACCTGCTCCTTGGCGGAGGGGTGTGCACAAGGGCCGATGCCCTGCAGGGCCAGGGCCGCCAGGCAGCACCTGCCTGACAGCACGGCTTCTGCGGCCGCCAGCAGCAAGGAGGGCACCCAGAGCGCCAGCGCTGTGTCCTGCAGAGCAGAGCTGAGGGTCAGAGGGCCCTCGGGGAGCATGGACGCCAGCACACAGCACACCTAGATGCAGGTGAGCAGAGCCCGTGCAGACAAAGAGGGGCAGAGTGGAATGAGACAGAGGAGAAAGGCAGAAATGGAGGAAGCAGAAGACAGAAAGCAGAAGCAATGAAGAGGGACGGGCGCTGCACACACTCACGTAGATGCGCGTGGTGTTGAAGGGACAGTCATTGGTCGCGATGGCCGCGCGGGCATCAGCCGGCAGCGCAGGGCTGCTGCAGCCAGCGACGAGGCGCGTGCCACGGCTGTGAACCGTGAGGGCGATGGCCAGCGCCAGGCCCACGGTGCACGCCACGGACAGCAGGCAGTTCAGCAGCGACACGCTCAGCAGGGCCCAGTGCTGCCGGCAGGAAGGAGAGTGTGTGAGCATGAGACCCCCCAGGGCCAGAGGCTGTGCTGGGGGTGGGCACTGCCACAGCCAGGAGCACCGCAGCACTTCGTGAGGTGATGGGGCTGGGAAACCCCACAGAGAACAGGCAACCCCTCGCTGCTTCGAGTGTGGCTCAGCGACCCTCACAGCCTCACTGTGCCCGCAAACCCAGAGCCACCAAACCACTCCTCTGGGGCTCCTGCAGCCCTTCATGCCCCGGGGCCATCCCACAGTGTGAGCCCACAGCGAGGTGCAGTCTTGAGCCACAGCCGTACCCATCAGCTGAAGCACGCCTGGCCCAAGAAGCTTCCCAGCAGCGGGTCTGCTGCCCAACCTCCTGGCACTGCTGTGGGGCACAGCAGCTCCAGGGGACGCCCAGGCCCCTGCTGCAGAGGCGGAAGGAGCTCCCGGGGCCAAGGTCCAAGGGAGCGGCTGCCGGCTGGGCCCGGGCCACGCAGACGCCCCCGGCGGCTCAGCCCCAGCCCCCAGCGCAGCAGCCCCGCACTCACCAGGGCGGCTCGGGACAGGTTGTGCGACACCAGGATAGCAACGATGCCCACGGTGATGCTCTGCGGGGAGAGATCCGCACTCAACACGCGCCCCGGCCAAGGCTGCTCCCCCCTCCGTGGTCCGACCCCATCCCCGGGCCCGCTCCGCCCCCGCTCACCAGCAGCCCCGAGACCACGGACACGACGTTGGCTACCGCGTACTCAGGGGTGACGGCGCGCCGGGTGCCAGCCACGTGCCGCAGCACAGAGCCGTGCACAATGGCGCCCAGCACCAGGCTGCCGTGGCCGAGCACGATGA
>WBMW01003001.1:145091-161904 GCA_013396635.1 Penelope pileata | reverse complement strand
CGTGTATGAGTTTGTGTTCCCTGTTCCTCCAGACAATCAGGGGAGGCTTCTGTCCCAGCGGTCCCCTACCAGGACACTGCCTTCGGAAACACAGCGGCCACCCAGACGTGCGTCAGCCAGGCCCAGGAGGCGGAGGCCAGAGACACCACCTCTGCCACTCGGGATCTGCTGTGGGGGTTTCACTCCCATCCTCATGTGCCTTCAGATTGCCTGGGCCAGGCTCCTAGGCACAGGCAGGATGCTGTATTCCAGACTGAGGAAGAATTGAGGTAAGGAGCCCCGAGGGGAGAGGAGCAACCACGGAAAGCAGAGTGGAATAAGATCAGGAGTGCTGAGAAAAGGCTGCAATCGTCTCAGGAGGCAATGGGGAAGGAGTCAGAGGCATTTTGGAGTGAGAGTTTCTCAGTGGGAGCAAGAGGGCACCTAGCAACATGGTGCTAGGCAGGCCTGGGGACAGCAAGGGTCTGAGCCAGAGTGGGAGCAGCCCCAGGCACCTGGGGGACGCTGGCTCCCATTTCTCATGGGGTGCCAGTCCATGTGCTGCTACTTAGGAGCACAAAGAGCAGCTGCACTCTCTTTGCCCCAACCCCGGCCCACTGTGACTGTGCTTGTGCCACTTCAGGTGTCTGGAGGCAGCAAGGCCCAGTGGGGGACGTCGACCCGAAGAACAGCAGATTGCCGCCGTGACCCACCAAGGAGCAGCAGTTCTCCAATAAATGTGGCTCGCACAATGAGCTCGTGGACGTCTCTTCTTTTGCCATGTCACTGCGGCCAGCCCTGCTGCCAGCACAAGGCAGGGCGAGGTTTCGGTGCATCTGTTGAGGCGGCGATGACACCGCAGGCAGGGTCTGTCAGGGATGGACACCCTAACGGCTGCTGCAAAATCTGTCTGCGGTAGAGGTGAGGGGCAGCCAGCATCAGGCCTAAACAGAGAGGTTTGGGGGCTGGAGGGGCTCTGTGAGGAGGGGGTGAGTGCTGCTCCGGCCGCTTCTAGCCGTCTCAGCAACAGCCGCTGCGCCCGCCAAAATCTGGCAAAGAGGATAACGCAGAGAGTCTGAGGCAACCTTCTGTCAGTCACTGCAGGCAGGGAGGGAAAAGATGGTCTGAATCGAATGGCTCTGTTGTAGCAGGAAAACAGGCGGGTGCAGGTTCTACAGGCAGCATTGATCGGTAAATGGGAGGAGAGCTCAGTGCACAGAAAACATATGCATCCTCAGAGTAATTCAGAGCTCAGAGCTCATAGTTGACAATGACGCAGGTGAGAGCCTCCGGAGAAGACTTAAGGGATAAGCAAAGTGGATGTTGTTACGGGTGTCTGCTCTAGGCCACCCAACCAGGATGACAACACTGATGAAGTATTCTTTGTGGAACTAAGAGATACTGCTAGATCGTCTTCCCTTGTCTTTATGGCTAACTCTATTGTGCCAGACATTGACTGGGAATGCTGCACAGCTGATACTAACACGTCCAGAGATTCCTATAACACTGGGACAATAACTTCTCGGTGAAGGTGCTAAGGGAGCTGTTTTGGAAAAGTGCCCTCCTATGTTTGTTGCTTTTAAACAGAAATGGTCTCATGGGTGAAGTGGTGATTGGAGGCTGTCTTGGCCACAGTGACCATTAAGCAGTTGAGTTTAGAATCTTTGGTGACAGGAGGAAAACTGTCAGCAAAATTATGTGGACGGGCCACACCTGGAGCATTGTGTCCAGTTCTGGTCTCCCCAGTTCAAGAAAGAAAGGGACCTCCTGGAAAAGAGTCCAGTGGAGGGCAACAAAGATGATAAATGGCGTGGAGCATCTCCCTTATGAGGAAAGGCTGAGAGACCTGGGTCTATTCATCCTGGAGAAGGCTGAGAGGGGATCTTATTAATGTTTATAAACATCTTAAGTGCAGGAGGCAAATGGATGGGGCCAGACTCTTTTCAGTGGTGTGCAGTGATAGGACAAGGAGCAATGGCCACAAACTGGAGCATAGGAAGTTCTGCACCAATATGCGAAAGAACTTCTTCATGGTGCGGGTGATGAAGCACTGGAGCAGGCTGCCCAGGGAGGTTGTGGAGTCTCCTTCTCTGGAGATATTCAAGACCCGTCTGGATGTCTACCTGTGCAACCTGCTCTAGGGAGCCTGCTTTAGCAGGGGGTTGGACTTGATGATCTCTTGAGGTCCCGTCCAACCCCTGCAATTCTGTGATTCTGTGTGATACGCTACCTCTATGGCAAGTAAAATTGGCTGTATTTCATGGGCTTCTCTGCCCTATCTTGCCTCAGTGCTGCAGCCAGCCTGGTGATGAAAGGTCCAAGAGCTGGACTCCATCTGAGGCTGCAGGCCTGCATACTGCAAGAGAATGGACAGTGAGAGAGAGGAACCCACCTGAAGACAGGGCCAAGAGGCAGCAGGGCCAGAAGAATACTGCTGCAGCCCAGCAGCTAGAGGGGCTCCTTGAGCATACAGGCACAAGGAGGATTCCTCCAGTTGCGCAGGGGTGGCCTACGCCCATGGGAGTAGGACATGAGACACCTAGGCTAGAGACACCACCACTGCCATGCAACAGCTGCTGTGTTCTCATCTCCATCTTCATTTTTCCTTCAGAATGCCTGGGCCAAGCTCGTAGGCACAGAAAAGGCCCTATACAGCATCAAGAAGGGAGATGAGGAGACCTGAAGGAAGGAAAGAGGGTGACAATGGAAAGCAAATCCTCAGAGCTCACCAGGCTGAGCAGTGAGTGACATGGGACTGGGAGATCACCCAGCCTATACTTGGGGAAAGGGAAAGCCCACAACTGCTGCTGGAGGAGATGGTGAGTGACTCTGTAGCATCTCTGGGTCAGACTTTCTCAGTGGTGTCAGGGGTCACTGGGGGCAGAGCCAGGGTGGGAGCAGCCACAGGCACTGGAGACGCTGGCTCCTGTTGCCTCTGAGGAGCCAGTCCATGTGCTGCTACTTGGGCACAACCTGACTCTTAGAGCCCACAGCCCCTGCCCTTTCTGACCTCCTTCCTCTTTCCCTTGCATGTATTCAGCGGAGCGTGGACCCGGCAAGTAGCAGATCCCAGCCCAAATTGTTTCTCCTACGCCTGAGCCAGGGTGAGGACATGGCTTCAGAAAGCAACCATGGAAGCTGGCCGAGATTTCCCATTGTCAGTCCCCATACACAGGGACTTTGCTTCCAGAAACACCAGAGAGCTGCTCCACCTTGTTACCAAGGTCAGTTCTCCCTGGCATAGTCAACAAGCAGCCTGAGTCTTAAGGAGCCTTGCTTGTTTATATGAAAGAGGCTTTGTTGGTTGCTGACTCTCAGCAGGTCATGTGATATGGGCCTGGAGCAAATCAGTGCATTCAGAAGCCAGGCTAATGTATGAAGAGAGAATTTTCTCTTGAGAAGGTAAGGGTGGGGCGGAGGACATGGTAATTACATGCTCTCCATGAGCGCTGCTTTTATTCCTTTGCCCAAAGCAACTTTGGAGAAAGCATGCCTATTTGTGTATCTCCCATCTGCTCTGCCCTCCCCCCCCCAAAAAAAAAAAGTTCCCATTAAGAAGCTTTGTTTTTTTTTCAGGGGAATTCAACAGCAATGAGGGGAATAAGAGAATCCATGGTTGGTTTATGAATGAGTGATAATTTTCTGCTGAGTAAAAATTAAGAAAACTTCCTTCAGGCTTTAGCTGACATCTTGGTTATGAGAAAGGGTGACCTTGCTCCTCACAGGCCTAAGGTTGTTACAAACGCAGAGCCCTAAGTCATAATTTGTCACCGCCTGCTTAGCCTCAGGTAGCAATGAAATACTGTGACTACACATTTCAACAGTGAGTGTCCCCCCGAGACCTCCAGGTTTAGGAACATCAGCTGAGTCAGCTCCACCTACAGGAGCTCAGCAGGCCACAGTCTATGGAAGTGGGGGAGGTGGAACCCCAAAGGAAAAGCTGTGATGCATCAGGATAGCAAAGGAAACAGCTCAGATGTGTGTTGCACAATGCTGAAGAAAAATGATACAGAAACCCACCTTGTCAGTAACAAGCAGCAGGCTGAAAGGCCCTTGGTGTTTGGATGAGATTTTCCCATAGACATGTTTTTACAGCTGTGGTTAATGTGTGACTAATCCTCACTGTGGAGTAACCACACAACTACTCCTTAGAGCTCTGCACACATAGCTGCGCTTTGGCAGTAGGGGTTTTGCTTGAAAGTAGAAATGGTAACAACTGAAAAGAGTATTTAAAACCAATGCCACTTTTGGACAGGGCCCTAATCATTCACACCATGCCCAAGAAACTTGGAGATGGCTCCGGTTTACGTATGTAACAAAACAACAACAAACAAATAAATAAAAACACCTCCCAAGGACAATAAACAGTTCAAGGACTTCTGTTTTCAGGCAGCTGCTATCAAACATTAACAGCAGTATTTGAGTAGGAAGAGCAGACTCAACCAAGAGCGTATGCAAATTCTCTTTTCCTCCAGTGGTATATTAACTGCAATTGAGCCACATTTCAGTCTATAAGAAAGGCAGGTAGTGTACCTTCAAACCCACCATATTTTCCCCTATGCCACGCTGAGAACTCCAAGGAGACCTTGAGTCATCCCTCTGGGTCACGAAGATGTAACATTCAACTCCTATTTTAAGTTGTTCACAAAATGAACTTCAGGCCTGGCTGCACTGGAGGGGAAGGGACTGCTTCTTCCATCAGCAGGGCTGTGTGCAGCGTGCCCAGCCCTGCCTACTTCGTGCGGCAGTCCCCAAAGGGCTGGCCAGAGCCCGGCCTGCATTCAGAGCTGGGCTGCAAAGGCCTCCGACCATGGAGGATGGGCGATGAAGATGATTCCTGATTGCCAGCAAATGTAGCCCTTCAGATATCATAGAACCACGGAATTCTTAGAGCTGGAAGGGACCTTTAAAAGTTAGGTATCCTTCGGATATCCTACAGGTATGGATGGATAAGTAACTGGACGGACCATACACTCAGTCAGTTCCGAACCATGAAATCTCTGCTTTAATTCCAGGGCTTCTAATCTGTGGGGTTTTGTCATTTTTTGTAGTTTTGTTGTTTTTGTTTAATTTTGAAGATTCTTATACGTCCCTTTGAAATTACTCCAACATTGCAGTAATCCATCCAGTTGGTTTGATCCTGTTCCCTGCAGAGAATATCTCAAGTTGTAACACTTTTAAGCAAGCCTCAGCTAGGACTTTGCACCAAGAAGTCTGGGTGTATCTGTTAGAATAGCAAAGCCTCCGTTAGCTCACACCTCTGGCTGGTACTGCAGCAGGGAGCAGCATCCTGCAGACCTCAACAGGGCGGCAGTCACAGAGTCATAGAATCACTGGGTTGGAAAGGGCCTCCAAGATCATCTAGTCCAACCGTCCTCCTACCGCCAATATTTCCCACTAAACTACTAAACCATATCCCTTAGCATCTCATCCGGACGCTTCTTGAACACCATCAGTAACAGTGACTCCACCACCTCCCTGGGCAGCCTGTTCCAGTGCCTGACCACTCTTTCAGAGAAGTTTTTCCTTATATCTAACCTGAACCTCGCCTGGTGCAACTTGAGGTCATTTCCTTGTCCCCCATCCTTGAGCTCCAAGCTTTGTGTACAGAGGGAGGGATCTGCCTGGCTCCTGCCCAGCACTTCCAGAGGACAGGCTTTCCTGGTGGATTTCTTGGGGTTTGGCGTGTTTTGTTTTTTTTCTACATACTGTTTGGAAATAGTTTGCATACCACAGCAGTGCATGTACCACAGTTTGGAGACCCTGTGACTGATGGCATATCTTAAGCACACAGCTGTGCCCCACCCGGGTTCTCGGGCTCAGAAGTGCTCTGCTGCTCAGCCAAGTATCCAACAAAGTCACACAGCTTTAGTTAAACTGGAACAACAGCTGTGTTACGAGATCGATTGGTTTATCCAAGCAAATCTTTATCTCTAAACCTTACCTGTTTATTCTTTGTTTTATGCAATTTTAAAACAGTTTTTGCTTCTAAAAGCATTGCATGTTTTCTAACTGTTTTAAAATCAATGACTGCTCTTCCCCAGTTCCCACCTTCAGTTCTGGTTAGCATACGTGTGCAGACACATGAGCACGTGCACACACGTACACGCGTGTTTGCACGCCCAAAGCAGAATGCTTTGGTCCTGATTTTAATGCTTTTCTGTGTTTCTTCTCAGTAGGAATAAATCCTAGAGCATGTTCAGAAGGTCAGTGAAGGACTCACTTGTTCTTTGCATGATGACACCCTTCATGACATCCATGATGCTGAAAATCCCGCTATTTGCTGGAAATGCCTTTGCTAATACATCCTGTTTTTTTCTTTTTTCCTTTTTAATGCTGCATCACACAGACTAATTACTGTAAAATTGACTAATTCACATCGCCCTTTCTTTCCCTCTCTTACTCAGAGGCCAGAGCAGAGTTTCCCCATCGCCACTCCAGCCCCTGCTGAAGTGGATCCTGTTTGTTACTTGTCAGAACATCCAAGCAGTTTACTGTTGATACTCCATGCTGTTGAGGGCTCCCAAATTCCCAGCAGTGAGCACAGTGCTGTGTACTCCTTTCCATTCCAGCTTAACAAACACGTATCAAGAACAGTCCCCACGCTGAGGTCTCTCCCTACCACCTTTCCACCCTGCAGCCCTTCTCCTTCACCCACTCCTCACACCTTACAGTTCTGCCCTTAATCCCCAGCTTCCTCCTCACTGTTCATTTTCTGCGTGGCACTGATACGTTGCTTTCCTGAAGTCCAATTACATCTGATTGCCTGTGATGGAAAAAAGTGCTGTCACATAGTTTATTAGAAATGCTGTCCCTCTGGCTGCTGGTTTCACGAGCTGAGCACCCACCCAGGATGCCATGCAACTCTTTGGTTTTGAGCACCTTCCTCTCATTCCCTGCTTATTTGAAGGATTTTGTTTTGCCACTACCTCAAATGGAGCAACTTTTTCTCCATACCTTTATTCCACCACTCATTTTCTATAATATATTTTACATCTTAGTCGCCATCAGGTCTCAACGCATTTATGCAGACTGCAGGTCCCATGTGAAATGCCTTTTCTTCTCAGTACCCCCATAGAGTTGCCCTCTTTTTTTCCCCCCATTCTCTATTCCAATTATAAGATTATACAGCCTCTTACATCTGCTTTTGTTTCCTTCAGAGAGCCTAATGCAACTTGACAAAGTGAGAATTGTGAAAGTCCTTCCGCTCTCATCATTTGCCTTCCTTGACACTCGGTGCCTTTACACCCTCCAGCTCATTTTCCCAGAACAAAGAAGGGGTCAGATTTTCTGCCAGCCACATTCTTTGCATCTCACTTGTGAACAAGATAAATGTGATAATTGCTCCAGTATGGAGGGAGAAGGAAGTCAGGAAGCACAGCGAACAGAAACATGACTCAGGAAAACCCGGGCTACCCTGTGCCACGGCACAGAGACAGTCTCCCTCTTCTTCAGATTACTCCCTCTTAATACAACAAAGTTTCCTTCAAGTGTACTCTGAAGTTTGGTTTCATTTGTAGGGGTTTAGGAACAGAAATTTCCCCCTTTCCTTACCATTTTTCCCCCCCTGCCACACTGACTTCCCACGTGATCGCTGATTGAGGAAGTAGAGAGAGGCCTTGGGAAGCCCCGAGGAAGGGAATTCCCCTGCTAAGACTGCTGTGCAGGACAGCTAACTCCGGCCTTCCACAGGTATTCTTGCTCAGTTTAAGGGACTGGTGAAGTTGGCATGCAGCTAGACAGCACGTTACTGCTTTGTTTTGATATGGAACCACGGGGTTCTCAGCCTGGTCCCTCGGTCCTTCAGCGTCATCTCAAAGCCTGACTACCAACACTCCTCCAAACATCTTCTTTTGGGAAACGCACAGTCTACAAGGTTCCACTACAAGTATTGAGAGATCACAAATTAAAAATACTGTGTCTAGCTTACAAATAAAAAAAATACGTTAGTTTCTTACAGCTCAAAGCCTTGTGAATGAAGGACACTGTGTAAGCTACGGTAAAACCCACACCAACAGGAGCTTTCAATTTCCCTGTATCGTGAAGGACACTTTTCTCTACTTGTTTTGCTTCATATCCTCCTACACAAGCTGCTGCACCCAGAAGTAACTGATGTTATACAGCAGAATACTCAGGCCTGCTCTGTTCTCCCTCCCTGAAGACAGGATCTCCAGATTTTTCCTGGGAAGTAATTTTAACAGAAAGAGTTGGCGCTGCCCGTTCTGAAGCCCTCCCTGCTCTCAGTCTCCTGGAGGCAGAAGCCAGGAGATAAGAGCAAGCCCTGTGGAAGACTTAGAGCCTTTGTCACCCCTTTGGGGAAGCACCAGCATGACATGCCATGGGACTCTGATCAGCTTACATCCACGTCTCCACTCCAGCCCATTCCTATTCGCAGAACGAAGTGGCTTGCCACCAACCCAGCATCCAGAGCCAAGTGGGAGGGAAGCAGCCCATGCTCCACACCTTCCCCATTCTGAGTTGAACCTCCTGATGTTCAGCACCAAACCTCACATTTCATACTCAGAATGCAAATTCATTAAACAGCTGGGAAGTCTTACAAATCTCATCTACTTTGCGAAGTATCAAACAGAGCAACATTCACAGATTGGACACCTTCTTGCCAAAATGCCATTTATTGCAGTTTACCTTTACGTGGCATACAGATATCCAAATGCTGCATCTTTTGTTAGAACTCGTATTTCACTTGTACCACTTAAATAACACAATGTCATGTTTGTTTCACAAACTGTCAGTTTAGACTACCAAAATATACAGTTTTTCCCTTCCCCCAGCAAGGCTCTGGGGCACAACTGAAGTTTACCACTTTATCTTCCTGTGCTTTACAAGAACCTTTTTATAGATAAACCTATCAAACAACATTTCTACATTTCTATACAAAGCAAAGAATTACAGCTGAAATTAACACCATATGGTTGTCGCATTAACCTATAAAAAAAAATCATTCAGTTCAAAAAAAAAAAAGACATAAGGGACTTTGCAGCTTTACTTAAAAACAGCCAGCTACATGTATGCACAAGTGTTTCTTAGGCATCAAGAAGAGTTTTGAATCAAAAAATGCTTTTCCTTGGGTTTGTAGAGAAGGCACTGATTTTAGCTGCATAGCAGCTCAGGAGTGTTTTATACTTCATTTAAGTTACACAGGTTTTTAAGTTTTATTGTTAATGTGCAACATTTGTGCCAACTGTTGCAACAGTCTCCAGTATTCTCCAATCATTCTCTCTGGCTCAACAGCACAAACATTTACATCAGCTGTAAACACTCCTCCACCCCTACGCCTTCTGTGCTGAGTGATGCAGAACTGAGCTTGCAAGAAGCTAGCTGAAGGCAGAGCAGCAGTAAGGCTTATGCAGAACACCACACTTTTCTTCCTGCTCTGCTTGAGATGCTCTGGAGAACTTCAAACCCTCAATGAGGCTTCAGTGCCTTGTATCTGACAATACCTTGACCACCACCAGTGTCAGCCATCCAGACTTGCCTCAGGAAGTGCTTCTTAGCCCTTGCTATCTGACATCCCTGGGGTTGCTTCCCTCCAAAGTGCAGGAACAGATCCTGAAGAGAGGCATTCTGGAGCTGTGAGAGTCAAGCACGCCAACTGTTGTATGTATTAAAGCCATCTACACTTAACCTTCATCAGATTCGTGTCAGATGCTGTGTTTCTCCTGCAAACTTATGATATGCTGCTTTCTACTTTTCATCCCTTGTGCCAAGCTTTTCTGTAGCATAGGAGGCAGATCACGTTCTGAGACAACTCTGCAAGCAGTGCACAGAGAAGGAGGTGCTACAACGTGCCATCGGTCACCCGGCGACTACCCAGTAACACAGGTAAGAGTATTTACAGCCAAGATTCAGCACCTAAGAAGAGGGAATGTCTGAGATGAGATTGCTTAGAAAAATCCATTTCTTACCTTAGCCTAGAAGGAGCAGGATGGTCGTGAGACAGACCAATGCTACTGGTAAAAGGAATTCTCAGTTTTGGGGTCTGTGGGGTTGGGTTTGTACTACTATGTGCACTGGCTTCTCAGGAGCTGGTTCAGCATACAGGATAACATCATGTGACCTTTCCAAAAGCTAAGTTATTCTAAGCCACTAAGTAATTTGCTTAACCTGCCCCTCACATCTCCTTTTGCTAAAAATCGTGTTCAGCATGATGCTTCACAGGCATTAAATGCTCCAAATACGGCAGCCAGAAAGAGCAAGAGTATCACAGTGTAACAAACTTCTGCCCAGCGCAGCTATTTGTTACACCTAGAGCACATCTATGAGTTAAATAGGAAGGATCCCTGCAATACAGAATTTGAGCACTGTTAATCATTTATTCTTGCCATCCCTTTCCCTAAATATCAAGAGGTTTATGCATACAGTGCTCCCTTATCTTCTCCCCACCGCCTGCCCCAGCAGTCTTTAGATAAACCAAAGCGAGTTTAGGAACTTGCAGTCCCACTTCTGTTTAAAAAAAAAAAAGTTGTGCAAGAAAGCAGGGAATGTTCAGTGAATCCAGATCTACTTTGTAGTTATAAAATTTCCAACGGCAAGGTGGTTAAGGGCAAACAACCCAATGATCATATGGCTTAAGTTTAACGCAAAGCGCACTAGGAGGTCCAATTGCAGGGAGAGAAGAGTCCAAGAAAGGTGTAACAAAGTGTCCTGAAGATCAGTGTTTATGCATAGAATTCTTCTTGTTTGTGTGGTTTTTGGTATCCTCCATTAGACTGCTTTGGTTCATCCAGTGAATAGCTTCCTTCGTCTTTTTTCTTCATCCTGTACAGCATGAATGCAACTAGAAACACAGCGAACACCAAGCCTACTAGTCCTCCAGCAATAACACCTAGAAAGGGAAAAAAGCCACAAATTACTCTAGATGCCATGCCAGATAACACTGGTATGACGGTGTGCTTCCACGTTGTTGCGTAAAGCACGGTCCCTGAATTCATTACTTCAAAATATGAATTTGTCCTTTTGTCCCACCAAAGCCAGTCATCCTTCCATCACTCATCTAAAGGAAGTAGATCTACAGAAACAGATCTCCCACTGGGCCATGCTGCAAAGCACCAGGAATGGAGCAAGACAACGTTGCTCAACTCCTGAAATTTGACGCAGGCAGCATTAGAGCAGTTTTACAGTAATTTCTGAGCCAAGTGAAGGAATAGGTTTGAACCTGCAGTTCCAGATAACTAGTGGTGACTGCTCTGCTATTACCATATTAATATATTGTCCGTTAGGGTTTCAGCAGCACACAATCGTGGATCATCGCCCTCATTTCAGAGAGGTCTAACTTCACTCTCATGCTCTGAGACATACTTGCAGAACTGCAGCTTCTGCTGCTTGGGAAACTCCCGGAAGAGCCTACTTCTACCAGCTAGAAATCCAGAATATCAGGTACCTCCAAGAACTTCTTTTCTGTCCATAATTCCCGAGGCTCCTGCTGCTTTGGCATTCCTCCCAGAGTCAGCCGGCACTTCAGAGTTCTGGGTGGGGACCAAATCCTCATCTTTAATCAAGATGAAGTCTCCCTGCAGGGACACACAAGGCAGGTTATTCACGTTTCTCATCATGTCTGTTTCCATACCTTTGTTTTTTCTCATCTAAAACCTTCCACCAACATTATGTATTAAATTGATCATTAGTTTTGACAAATTATGACCCCTTCCTGCAAACTAAACTTACTAAATACTACTAGAGCCATCTCCCTGCAAAGGGTGTCAAAGCTATTAGTCCTCACCGGGTCTCCAGAGCCATCTTCAGAAACCTCCTCATGTGTAGGAACTACATCCTCTGGAGCTGTCGTGGGAGCAGCAGTGATGTCTCCCTGCGGATGGATGGTGGTGTCAGCCTCAGGGACACCTTTAGTGTCTGGCACCTCCGAGCCAGGGGTTTTAGGTTCCAGCTCATGGACTGTGCCTGGGGCTTCTGAAGGAATTACATGAAGCACTGAAGGAAAGTGAGTAGTCGGACTTCTTGCTGTTGTTACAACGGCATCGTCTGTTGGTTTCTCATCAGGTGAGCCCAGCAAGGCCGTGTCATCCTTCACAGCTACAACTGGCTCCTCTGTCACTATATGACTCGTTGCAGGTGGAGATGTCACTTTCTTTCCAGTTCGGCTCTCAATCCCAGGAAACAGCTGTTCATTGAAATCCACTGCTGTTGCCAGCAATGAGGAATTAGTTGGCTCTGCTGGGATTCTCCAGGTGAGAGACTGGTCAGTCAGGGGACCTGCAAGACAAAAAGTATTATCCCTGGCCAGCTTAGAGAACTGAATGCAAAAGGTGCCTCTCAAGTATTTAAGTAATCATTCTGACAGACTTTTTCCCCACCCTGAAAACCCTTTATGTTTTTAAAAAATTATGGCCCATAGGAACTTGCATATCTGATGATAGATAAAATATGCACTGGATGTATGCTGTTGGCAAGTAGGGGTTTGAACACCCTCAAATGGTATCTTCTCCCAGCTTGTGAGAGAGGCCAAACGCCCTTCTTACAGTCTGTGCCTCACTGGTGAGGAATCACTGCAGTTTCATAACCCTCTTCGTGCAATATCTCATATTAGTGGTGACACACACTGTACCTGCTTCTGCTCCCTCTCAGGTCTCCCACAACTCATTTTCTGCTGTTAGTATTTAAGCAATACAAAATGAATGGATTAGGTGCTTTCTCTGTTTCCAACTCAATATTCTGGGACGAGGGGTGTGTGTGATAATTCTTCCCCCCTCCTTTTAAGCCAGGATGTTCATCCAGATCTGGACTGGCACATTCTGGAAGGATCAAGCACTAACAGTACAAGTGCTAATAACTCACCTGCACCTGAACCTGAGAATCCATCATCATCATCCCCTGATGAATCGAGATCTTCAGGAGGAAGGTTCAGATTTGTAGTTTGCTTTAAAGAGAACAGGAAAAGATACGTTAGTGACACAATTACTTCAACTAACCACGATGTTTGTGCAGAGTCCTCTGAGGGCTCCTGAAGGTCACACAAACTTTCTCTGTTCAGATTGCATTTTCTCTTCTTTCTTCGCTCTGTCCCACACCCCACAAAAGCAGTTCTGATCAGTCTATTCACTGTCAGAGAGGTCAGTCTTGCTGTCTCCCTTCTCTGTGCTGCTTCCAGACTGCACTTGCTTTGGTAGAGAAGAAAGTGAGGAATCTGTTCAGAGAGCTGCAGCTCGGTAGCAGCCAATGCTCAGTCCTTACACAACATAACCGTGCTGCTTCAAGTTCTGACTGCTCACATCTTTGCTATCTACCCATCTGTTCGTCTGTGATTTACCACATCACCTCTAAGGGGACGAAAGGAAGGGCAAACAGTAAGGTGGCTGCTCTGACTTTTTGAGCCCTTCCGACGCTGTTGAGATATCTGAAACCAGAGCACCTAGTGAAGTGGAATGAGCCTCCCTTTATAAAGGGGTGATTCCCCATACCAAGTCCTGAGATTGAAGCTGGTTTTACACGTAGGAGAATACAGCCCTGAACTCTCTCCACTTTAAGCTTCAAGGAGCACAATAACCAGCAGCCAAATTTAGTGCTGAAACCAGAGGCCAAATCCCTGTTCTGCTGTATTTGTTTGTCATAACACTATGTTCAAAGCTGTTCAGGATATCCAAAGACGACAATACTGAATAAAGCAGTGCGATTACTTCATCTTGTTGGCTCCTGCTGTATGCACTTACTATTCGTAACAGCAGGCATGCTGGACTCTCAGCTCATATCTAGCCCCATTTATTTCCACCTGTGGGGGACTACTACAACTTAACCAGTCACTGTTTCTTCTGAAATTCATCTTTCCTCATCCAGCTACATTTCCAGAATGTACTGCAGCGCATGCACACACACACATACACACATACCACATCCAGGCAGCTTCTGGAGATCTCCAAGGAGGATACTCCACAGCCTCTCTGGGCAACCTGTGCCAGAGCTCTGTCACCCTCACAGGAAGGAAGTTTAAGTTTTTCCTCATGTTCAGACAGAATCTTCTGTGTTCCAGTTTGTGCCCAATGCCTCTTGTTCTGTCACTGGGCACCACTGCAAAGAGCCGGGTCCTCAAAACGTCCTCACCTCTCCAGCCCTGCTCAACCTTCAAGTTTAGCAGATACTGCGCTGCGTCATCTAAGCAAGGTCAGTCTCCAATCCTGGTTTAATCAGGACTGTGAGAACTTATTTCACTCCAGAAAAGGAGCAGCACATTCTTGCTGGCTTTGCACCAGGCCCACTGTCACTCTCGTTCACATCAACAAAGTGTCAGTGTCATTTAGACAAAAGTGTAAGGCTCGTTTTCGTTCTAGGAAGAGGTCAGCCAGCAGTGGTACAATCTGTCAGACAAAGCAACCGAGCTTTCTTGTCAACTTCATTACCTATATTTCTATATTTATTGGCTCTCTTTTTTTTTTTTTTTTTCCAAATATATTGGGTTTGTCCAGTTTTCTTTTCCTTCGTTTCTGCCTTATCCATTCCCCATGTTTCTACAGAACAATTAGTTTCCAAGGTGGTTAACTAGCCCATTAGCTGTTTAAAAGGCTCGAACACAAATAAGCATGCAGCCTGTCAACAACCTATTCACATCCATGACCTTACCTCTTCAAAGCAATCGTTACAGTTTGATAACTTATTTTATAGGCAAAAAACAAAACAAACAAACAAAACCCCACACATTAAACCTCTTTAGCACCCTTCTTTGGTTGCCACTTCTCTACTGGGAAAAAAAAAAAATATGTATATATACACACACACACACACCTCTTTTCTTTAGGCTTCTAGCTCACTTCTAGAGTAATTTCTAAGAAGTTGCCTTTCAGCCTTTTGTTCAGCTGCTCGTCATAAGGTGATCTGGATTTTTAGCTTTGCCCCTGCTTGTTTGCACTGTGCTTATGCACTCATCCATGGAAACTGGGTCAGATAAGCACTTCCTGTATGCCTTCCTGCTCGCGTCCAAGGCCAGTGACTCACCCAAGCTGATCTCACCGCTCTTTAAACATCGAGTACAAACTACTGGTGCTGAAAGAACACAGAAAGACTGCCAGGGCTCCCAAATTCCACTCCCTTGATCTTCCATTCCAGTAAGTTCAGAAGCAAGGCCAGACTTCACCAACTGCACCGTTTTGGTGGCTGAAGGAACTGGGGGGCGTTTTTCTCTCTCTTTTCTTCCATCATCATCAGCAAGCACAATCCTTTGGTCTCTCACCCAGCTTAACTATGAGTGCAAAACGGCGATACATTTTCATCCCAGTGGGGAGACGCTGTCTAGAAGCTGTTTGCAGTCCCGCCAGGTGTTAATTGAAGAGCGGGACTGCCAATACACTGCGACCTGACACCACACTCATTCATCAAGGACCAAGATTAACTTTTCTCCAAATGTGGATCTTCAGGGATAGCTTATACAGGATTCCCAAGAAAACTCAGGAGATGCTATAGAACTACGCGCGTTTTCCCAGTCAGACTGTCCACAGAGCAATCTAATTCATGACATCAGCCAATTTCATGACACAAAAATTAAGGAAAATTTGCCTATGTGTAATTGTGCCGTTACATAAAGCCTATCCCTCTTGCTCCATAGACCATGGCTTCAGTAGGTGTGAAAGGCACTGACCTTTCCTTATGACACTACAAAATTTAAGCCCTGCAGGAAGGCCATGCTTCTACGAAGACGTGCTGCTGCTGAAGGATTTCAGACACAGCAAGGTTAACATAAGACGCTCAAAACAGCATCGAAAGAGACTGAACTAATTCGGGTTTGGATAAAAAAAGAGGGACTGTGCTGTTCAGACAACAAACACCTCATGGCCAAGGCTTTTCCATGACCTTTCACTGCAGATGAGTTTCAGCAATGGGAGAGGTTTCGGTTAGTCAAGAGGATTAGGGGTGAGGAACACAGATTTAATCGCCAGGTTACCATATTTAAGATAAATAAATTCCAGATTAAAGCAAGACTGTTCTACTGCCAACTTTGGATCACTTCAGCTACTGTAGATGTGCTTTTAGAGATCACTTCCATCATCATCCAGTTTAATTTTCAGACTCCTGGGACTACATCTGGACCACTCACATGATACAAGAGCTGCTCTGAAAGTAATGCCTCTCATTTTATTATGTTGGATGTTGGTGCTATGGTAGTAGAGGTGGAACCTTCCCACCAACATTCCAACCCATTTTTTTGTTATGTGACAGCTGGCAGCAGAGGGGCAGTCTGACATAGTGGCATCTGACATGGAAGTCCATATGAAGCACAGGGGTAGAACTGAATTCCTCTATGCAGAAAGACAAGCCACATTCTGGATGACTATGCACAGCTATCACACAAAATGAAGAATACCTTGATCAGCTCAAGCACGGGAATCAGCGGATTGCAACCAGAGAACTGCGTGTATCAGTTGCAATGAGTTGGAAGCAATGATGGCAATGTTGGAATATCACGAAGTTTGCACCAGATGGATCCCATGAATGCTCATACAGGAACAGAAAGAACATCACATGCAAGTTTGTCAGGACCTACTGAACCAATACGAGCCTGAAGGTGACAGTTTCCTGGATTGCATCGTTACCAGCGATGAGATGTAGTGTCGGCATCACGAGCTGGAGTCAAAATGGCAGCGCATAGAGTGGTGACACGTGAATTTGCCATTGAAGAAAGAGATCCAAGTCGCAGCCCTCAGAAAGTAAAGTGATGTGCACGGTTTTTTGGGATAGGAATGGGGTGATCTTTCTGGATTTCCTGGAACCTGGACAAACCATCAATTCTGACCACTACATCAGCTGCCCACCACTGACACTGACTAAGCTGAAGACTAACTTCTGGAGTCAGACCAGAGAAGACAACCTCTCT
>WBMW01003001.1:130663-145042 GCA_013396635.1 Penelope pileata | reverse complement strand
TTCAGGCTGTGGATCCCTTAAGGGCAGAGTTCTGATGGCATCTCATGTATTCTAGTCAAAAAGCTGTCAACTTTTATATTGCACGCAACAATTTATTTTTTTTTTTTAGGGTTGGGGTCCTTCTGATAGCGCTGACCGGTGCCTGTTAAGCACTTCCCCAAGTACCAAAGCAGCCCGTTCAGGGGAAGCCCCCGGGAAACTGTTAGGCTCTGCTCTTGCTGAGGGCTGCATTGTTACAGAACAATAGTTATTCAGTTCTGCTGGAAGAACCAGAAAGCTGCTCAGTGGCATCGTCAACTTAATCAAGAACTTTCATAATTCATTAGCAACATTACTGGCTCCAGAAGTCTGACACACGACTTTTTTTTTTTTAAAGCATCATTTCTAACAATTCCTCAGTCTTCATCCTGCTCCCAGCCTCGATGCATGAATCTTTTTGTGCTGCCACGGAGCTCCCTCCTGCTTGAGCACAGATCTCAAGCACTGTCTCACGATGAAGGGGAGATTTATAGTTTATTAGCTGATCTCACCCCACCCAAGCTGGGAACCACATTTCTTTAATTTGAAGTCAGGGTGTATGTAAAAGGAAGCAGCTTATTTCAAGTTGCTCTTTGAGGTAAGCAAAAACACTGGCTTTGCCACAAGCTGCTACAAGCCCTGAACTAGATTAAGGATGATTTGCACCCCACTCTCATTAATCCCAGTTAGCAATCAGCCTATTACAGCAGTGTCAGAAACACTTGAAATCCTCCATTATCTGAATAATGCCGTTGAATTTGCACATTTGTTTCTGCAAGTAGTAAATCCTCCTTACTCAGCTGAGAAGGAATGAGCTCTTACACCTCCAACACCTCCCTGAGCACCCTGCAAGATTCTGTCAACGTTATGGGAAGACAGAAGCAATGAGTTTTATGTTGTTTAAAGATACTTACACTAGTATTTGCTTCCTAGTTTGCCTACACATATTACACTGAAGCATCTAGAGAAAGACTTGCGCAAGGATTTGAGCAGCTCTAAAATAAACCCAGATGGAAAGGTTTCTTGTACCTTTTTCTATACATCGAAGAGCAGAGCTAGTCCTTGAACAGAATTGCTATCCGAGGCAGAGCTGCCTGAAGAGCTTCTAACCTCAGAGTATTTATATTAGTGTGTGGGAAGACAAAACCTCTTGCTGAAATTTAGCTTTGTTAAACCTTGATATTCTCCGGTTAATAATCCAGACATGATTAGCTCCAGTCCCAGCTGCCCATGGTCTTCAGACAACCTGGACTGTTAAGAAAACAGAAAGTAGAACCACCATCATCCTCATCTACTCCCCCTCCTGTGGCAGGCTACAGACTGCCAGCACTGCCAGCCATGCACATCTTTCTTTTTAATAGGCAGACTTAAATTCTGGGGTAGCTGAAACAGAACTGATGCTTTTAATGCCAGACATTTCTGTGCACATCTGACTCACCAGAAGTCAGTAGCAGCATGGCACCACCTCAGCTAGCAGCTCCTCCAGATGTTGCTCCTGTTACTCCACAGCTCAGGACAAGCACCAGTGCTGCCTGGTGACCCTGCGGGTTAATGAAGCAGTTCTCGGCTCGGAAGAGCCAAAGAAGCAGACTCGTAGCAGAGGTCAGAGCAGAAAGACAGCTACAAACTGTCCTACCAGCAGCCCACAGACTGCATAGCATCACAGAACATCCTGAGTTGGAAGGGACCCACAAGAACCATCAGGGCCAACCCCTGGCCCCACACAGCACCACCCAAAATCCAAACCCTATGTCTGTGAGCGTTGTCCAAATGCTTCATGAACTCCAGCAGCATGGGGCCATGCCCACTGCCCTGGGCAGCCTGTTCCATGCCCACCACCCTCTGGTGCAGAGCCTTTTCCTCACCCCCACCTGACCCTCCCCTGACACAGCTCCATGCCGTTCCCTCAGGCCCTGTCACTGTCCCCAGAGAGCAGAGCTCAGCGCTGCCCCTCTGCTCCCTGGGAGGGGCTGCAGGCCGCCATGAGGCCTCCCTCAGCCTCCTGAGGTGTAAGGAGCACAGCCTAGGTTTAAGCAGTACTTCTGATCCCTGGCTACTCTTCCAATCAAGGCTGTTCAAAGCACACCTCCCTCCCTATTTCAGGCAGTGTCAGTGCTCCCATTCAGCCCCGAAGAGCTGCAGCTGTGTCCCACCAGGCTTTGGCACCCCCACCCTTCTTCACACATGGGTTGATGTCAGCTGGCCTAAGTGACAGCAGCTCAGAGGGTGCACCATCACAGAGCAGTTACCTCTGGGCAATCGGCTCTCCAGGCAGTGAAACACCTTCCAACCTCAACTCAAAATAGGAGGAAAGCTTTTAGGATCTGTTCCAATACAGCAGATGCTCTGCAGCTACAGCCCTTATGGTTTCAGAGTCTCACCTGGTAAGTACCACGCTGTTGCCCAACCACCATTGCATTACTGTGACAGGGCAACTTTTCTTAATTAAGTAGGGCTGAAACACAGCAACCAACATGCCAAGAGTGAAAATGAGCCAGCTGGTCACCATCAGCTTGGGTTTCACATTCTGCACTGGGGCCCTTTAAACTGTTGCCTCCCATGTAAGCGTGTCACTTCATGCTCCCTGCACTGTCCCCTGTATTCATGCAGTCTCATGGTGACCCAGATCAGGGAACTGGTCTGGTTAAAGAAGGAAAAAAAAAAAAAGAAAAAAACACCGTCATGCAAAGAATTTTCCAGCAAGACCAGTTCTCTGCTCGGTGCATGAATGCACAAGTGTTTGCGTTGGCGCAGGGCACGGTGCGGCAGCCAGGGCTGCTCAGGCAGTTCCTACAGAACCACAGCCCGGGCTCCTGGCATGCTGACACACATTCACTACGCTGCAGCACAGAGGCTGTGAAATACCCTGCTGCAGCCATGCATTATGGAAATGTGCATCACCACCCTCAGGCTGCAGGCAGCATGCAAAGCAGAGGCTGACTCCAAGGACCACACAGGTTTATACAAGAACGATCAAGCAGAGAGGTTGCAAGGAGACTTCTCTTCTGGAGAGAACTCCTTTCTTCAGGATGGATAAGGTTTGTCCCTGAGTTTGACAATAGTGCTTTTAAGTCCTCCCTGACCTCCTAAACACAGCTCCTGAGTCACAGCAACAGGAAAGTCACAGCACTGCTTTTGTCTCAGGCCACCTGAGCTTCATGAAGAGGGCCAACGCAACTCCAGTTCTGCACTGGAGATGGAGTGTATTGCACATCCTCCAGCAGAGTGCTGAGCCACGCTGGGGCAACCAGAGTTCAGCAGCTGGGAAGTTTGTGGCCTTGTAACACATGCAGCATTAGAGATAACACATCACTGGTGTGCTGCTGGGACTTCAGAGCACTGCCTCAGTTGTGACACAGCTGAACTGCTGCCCAGTTGTCTCCCAGCCAACTCCTCCAGAAGTTCCATGAGTCCTTCAGCAATACAGAGAAGCTCAGAGCCTGTGCTCCTGCCTTTTCACCTGGGTGTATCAAACAGGGAAGTTCCTACACACTGCTTCCACCTGTGCCAACCTGCTCCCTCCAGCCAAGCAGCACAGCCCAAGCCAATGACTGAATCTCAGCATGTCTGCAAACACGGCACACAACAAGCACCCAGCCTGACCGTGGCAGTGGCAGGTGCGGGCTGTCGCAGTGCGGCCCCAGAAGTCACAGTAAGAGCAGGGTAGCTCTTGTCTCCTGCATTCAAGGCAGCCTGTTCTGAAGATGCAGTCTAATAGAGAACTGTTCTCCCTTCAGCTAGTCTCAGGAGAAGCAGCCAGTTCAGTCTTGTGCTAGAACTGCATTTCTTTAAAGAGCCTTTACTGCAGCTCTTTAACATACTCGATGGTTCAGTTATTCCTCTCTTCATATAGCTCAAGAAAGCCACAGTCTTTGCAATAATGCATTGACTTGTGCCAAGGAGATGCAGCAAGATGAGGCCCAGCAGCTGACAGCACCAGTTCCCCCCAGGGAATTACATCCAAACGATTTCAGCTGGTTTGAGAGACCAGCAGCCAGTTAACTGAGATCAGACAAACCTAACATGCCTTAAAATTCTTTCATTTAAAGTCAACAGCACTTTTTAGTTTCTAGTGTAGAAAAACTAGCAGAGAAGGCTGAGTTTTGTAGCAACAGCCAGTTCACCTACTGGTTTGGAAAAAGCACAGATCCAGAGTAGCCTCTTTTCATCCAAAGCCAGTGCTGGCTTCCAGACTCAGGAACCCTCAAAACGTAATGTACGCGAGCGTGTACTGCATGTCACAGTCCTTATGAACTGCAAGCCCATCCAGTGAAGGACTTCAGTATCCCAAAAGCCACTGCCCATGCATACAGTGCAGATAAGCATGTCTCTTCTGATGCAAGAAGTAATTAAAAGTGACAGGAGCTGTGGTTCCTGGTGCATCTCCGCCCACCCCACACAGTTACGTAGCCCCATGCCCTCTGAATGCCACGTATCCCAACATGCCCAGTTCTCCATGCATGGTGACTGCAGCACACACACAGCCCCTGCTGCTGAGGTTGAGCACCTTCCCTCACAGCAGCCATCAGCAGTCACAGCCACTTCAGTGGCGACTGATCTTTGTGGGCCTCTAACACACATACACGTTGACCTTCAGTCTTCAACAGCAGACCCAGCAAAACCAGTCTCTGTCCCCATCCATGTGTTCACCAATATTGCCACACACAGTCTGGCTTGCAGGGCACAAATTCCTCTCCTTGCACCATCTCCAGCTCTCCACACATCCATCTAGGCTGGTCAGGCAGGTCTTGCTCTTGGTGCAGCCACGCTGGTTCTCCTGTATCACCTCCCTCTCTTCCATGTGCCTTAGCATAGCTTCCAGGAGGATCTGCTCCATGCCAACCTCAACCATGCTGTGATTCTGAGACGCACGAGCCTCAGGGCTGTAAAGCTGCGAGTGGAGTGTCTCCAATCACCCAGCTTGAAACTGTCTTCTCCCTGCCAGCTCAAACTGGTCAGAACACAGCTGTAGCCACATGCCTTGATGTCGAGAGGATCAGCCCTGCACGCTCCTGCTCAGGCCATCACTGCAGGACAGGATACGAGGCTGCAGTACACCAACGTCAGCACAGAAGAGAAGCACTTCAAAAAGTCTGGTCCCAGAGGAACACAATTTGCTCATTTTCAGCCATTCAGCCCTGCTCAGAAGTCAGACGTCTATAGAAAAGCGTGATGTGCTCTACAGCTTCTCAGATCTTCCAATTAGGCTGATGGCACACTGAGTCACTGAGTCCTCTCAGCAGTACCAGGAAAACGTGTGTGGGAAGCCTGTTTCCTGGAGGCAGAAGCCACGCAACTTCGTTGGTGGATCCACAACCCATCCCAAATGAGCTCCATGCTCCTTCATGTGGTCAGCACGAGCAAGGCTGCACGAGTGCTCTGATCTGAACAAATGCATTCCCAGAAGTCAGAAGTGACCCCATCACCACACTACGTGGTGTTCTGAGAGGGAACATGTTCTGCTTCACCTTATGAAGGGAAGCTGACACGCAGCCAGGAATACCTTCTGCCTGCAGCAACTGTTATCAGGCAAGAATGAATGCGACATTGGTACCCAGGCACATGGCTAGCAGAAGACCCAGGTTCTTATCTTAATTGTAGAAGCTTCCCCTTTTCTCTTTAATCTCTAGCAATTACCTAGTGTGAGATATGCCAATGAGCTGGGAGACAAAGCTGTAAGATCTCGAAGCATCACAGAAGCATTTTCACTGTTTTAGTGACACACACAGGTTTCTAATTTGAGCAAAGTGCTTGCAGTGCTATGTTCGTTCAGTGAAACCAAGTTTCAGATAAAAATCCCTGGACATCAAACTAAGAGCTTACTGACAGTATGTCTTGGTTTCTAACTGAAATTTTCTCTCTTAGTGTCTGCTACAAAGCTGTGTTTTGGAAAACAAGGACAACAAGGCTGATAACACCCGGCAGCACTGAACAGAACCAAGGACATTTGTATGTCTCTGCCAGGAGAGTGAAGAGGCTAGGGGGGGCCGCAGGGAACTGGGAGGGGACAAGAATAGGGCAGCTGACCCAAACTGACCGAAGGGATGTTCCATACCATATGACATCATGTAATATAAAAGGAAGGGAAGTGAGCTGGGAGGGCCCGTTTGCTTGGGGATTGGCTGAGCATCGGTTGCGGTCAGTGAGCGATTGCTTTGTACAATCACTTGTTTTGTATAATTATCATTACTGTTATTTTACTCTATTTTCCTCTTTCTGTTAGTAAATAGTTTTTCTCTCAACCCACGAGTTCTACCTTATTTCTCGATTCTCTCCCCCATCCCAGCTGAGGGGGGGATGGGGGGGATGAGCGAACGGCTGTGTGGGGTTTCCAGGCCTCCCTGCTCAAACCAGAACACAGTACTTCTGGTTCCTAGCAGCTAATAAGGTGTTTTAAACTGCACAGAAAGATGAGCTTGCTACCCTGGAGGTGCCACAGAATCACCGAACAGTTGAGGTTGGAAGGGAACAGAGGTCTGAGGTCACCTGGTTCATTGCCCTGCTCAAGCAAGGCCACCTACAGCAGGCTGCCAAAGGTCTCAGCTAAAGCAGGTTAGTTGATAAACTTAACGAGGATACTTCAATCTACGAATGGATAGCTTTACAACAACAAAACAAGTGAGAGAATATTTTGATAAGTTACAGTGGAACCACCTGGGCGTAAGGTTTTATAGGCAGATATACCCCATAGCAACTGCCTATGCACATGACAACAAAAGCCACTACCTGCTGGCACTTTGGTGGCAGATACACCTGCCAGCTGTAAGGCCAGCTGCTGCCAAGCTCTCCGTTAGCCTTCCAGCTATCTGCCTGCAGCTGACCCTACAGGACATGCATCAAGCCCTTCCAGCAGACCAGATGGCAAGATGGTCACACCCCACAACCTGATCCCTTTATGCTGTTTGCCAGCCTGCTACAGGAGACACTGACCATTTGCAAGGGAGCTGCAAAAGCACATCAAGCTTGGGCAGCAAAACAGTTGGCATCCAGCAACTCCCTTCTGATCCAGTCATGCTGACTATGTAGCCAGTTCTACAACCCCTGTTCTGCACTGCAGGACTCACGCCAGCCAGCTGCAAGTCTGTCAAGAAGGAACGCGTGAGCCTCCAGCAGCAGCGAGCTGCTGGACTTAGGAAAAGCACACCAGCAGCTTCTGGTTTTGTTTTTGACCCAGGGCAGTCTCTGCGTCTTGGCAGGTCCCACTCTACCCCAGCACAGTTAAGCATACTCTTTGCATTTCATTCTGCACCCCACCATTTCCAGTTTCAAGTAAACCAGCACAGATGTAATTTCTTCACATCTTTCATCACGAGGCATGCCATCAGGCCTGTTTTATCCATACCATCTCACAGCACTAAGTCTAAACTGTTCACAATGCAGGAGTCACCCCTGCCAAACAGATGCAGTGACACTACCATGACTCAGCCATGCACAAAAGGACCGAACATCTCTACCAGATGCAGCAGCCACACCTCAGGTTGGGAAAACCCTGCTCCCCCATCCCAAAAGTCCTCTTAAAGAGGCACTTTCAGCCTCGTCCCTTCCTTCCACATAGTCTCAGCAGCTCCTGAGTGCTTCCCACATTGAAGGAAAGCAGCACTGTAAGCGTTTCAGGTACTACTTGCCTCCATGGGACCAACAGCAGCAGGCTAGGTGCTCTTTCAGCACACGCTGGACCACTTTTCACTGACTTCTTTTTTTTCTAATGTGTAACACTGGTCAAACTGCATGAATTTGCAATAAGAAATACACTCTCAACCACTGGAGCATATGGAAAGTGATCTGCCCATAGAAAATGGTGCCAGACCATGCTCCCAGCACCAGGGCTCTCCCCTGCTCAGGTTTACAGAACTGTTGGTAATTCTGCTCATTAAGACAAAGGTCTGACAGCAGTTGCTTACTACTCCCCTGTTTACAGTTGAATTATGCAACACCTGAATGAGATTACGGAAGCTGGCTGGTGTACTGCCAGACTGAGTCAGGAGGGTGTTGAAGTATCATTTCAAAGCTGAAGCATCAAATGAAATCCTCCCATCAGAAATAGTTTTGAAGAAACCTGCTGCTGCAACTGCACTCCAATCACCTATACTTTTACTCACTACACAAAAGCACATGGACATTTCTTGACCAGACACCCAGTGGATTAAGATCCACTGGATAAGACCCAGTGGATTAAGCTCGGTTAAACTGTTCAGTATTGCACCTGCAGAGCGGAGCCCTGAGGGAGGGGCTATTACAAAGGCAGGATAAACCAGAGAGTTTGCCATCCATCCGAGTTGTTAGCCAAGTGTCATTGCAAAAGGTACTGACTTCAGCTACATCGTGCCTGCTCACCCTTGTGATGCACCCCAAAAGGGTCAGTACTCAATGAGAGAGTCATGACATCCTCCTAAGGGCTTTCACTTTCTTATTCTGTATACTGCAGTTTTCAGAGTTTCTTAATATTCTGGGCTTGTTGCCAGAGACCCACTGGCTACCTCCACACCCCTAAATTAAACATCACCAGAGAACATCCCCAGGCACTGGAACACAGTTTATATCAAAGTGTTAGGATGATCCCAGGCACAGTTCTGAGCCTTGCCAACTGGTGTGCCCCCAAACAACACGTGGGAACGCTCCCCAGCAGGCAACCTGGATGCAGGAGGGAGCACAGGGGGTTGTTATGGGATAGGTAAGGAAATAAGGTCTGCTATGTGGTCTGGACTCTGGAACTTAAGTTGGCTACAGGATGGAGTAGCTTCCACCCCATTTAACTAACAGGAACCAGTGTAATACGGGGTCATTTTTCCCCACCTTTGGCTGCATGCTGGGGAGGAGAGGGCATACTGAGCATTCAGCACTTTTCGGCTACGACAGTTCCAGCTTCTAATTATTCACGATCACATCTCCCAGCTTCCTCAGTAAGAAGCTCACCAGCATTTCCCAGCTAGGGAAGCAGGCTGTGGAACTTTTTTACAAGTTAAAGAGGCTTCAGAGCTGATGCCGCTGGAGGATTAGGCTCACAGCTTTCCTGTTCGGGGCCATGAGTCAGTCGATGTCAGCGCCCGATAGCAGAGCGTTCCTCTGCCACTGCCCAGACATGCCAGAGCCAGCCTCCTTTGTCAGGCGCTTTGTTCGCTGCTGGGAAAGTACTCACAATCTAGATGATTCCTCCGTTAGGACTGAAAGAGATTTAGAAGTCAAAGCTGTCTAGCTGCAGGCTGTTAGGCAAGTTTCGATGCGAGCCTTGCTACCACTCTTCCACTGCACGTAGGTGCCACTGAGAACCTGGCAGAGCCAGCCAGGTGGACAGATCTCAGTGGACCATCCAACCTGCCAGGGCAAGGGGCTTTGTTACAGCTTCACAGGCACAGAGCACAGCCGAGCAGTGAAAAACAGCACTCACGTTACTGTTTGTGTCTGATGTGAATTCAGACAAACTCTGTGGTTCCTCTGGTTTGAGCTTTTAGTCCTCTTACCCCTCAACTACTTGACCAAAGAGAGTCTGGGCTCTGCCATTATTAGCTGGTCAATGGGATAACAGCTCCCCTTTCTGCTCAGCCCGTGACGTTTTGGCAGGCACAGGATGCCCTGAGCTCCTGCAGCTGCACAGATCACAAGCACACAAGCTTCTCAGATCACCCATCCTGGGGTCAGGGCTACAGCCTCCAAACCCTGCTGTGAGCTGCTCAACAAACAGCACAAGACAGAGCAACCTGTATGCATGTAGATTTCTCCACTCTGTTGGTCCCAAAAGTGTAGAAAAAGGCATAATTTCCTGCTTGGGAACAGGAAAGAGCCAGGTAGCCTCCTCCCACAATGCTGTAGCTGCTAGCCCTGATCCCAGGGAGCATACAAAGGCTCTCTACTGACACAGCCATAGCAGCACTGCCAGGACACAGAGCTTCACAGCAGCCCTCATCTGGAACTGGTTACACGAATTGCTGCTTGCTCTCCAGATGGCAGCCTGGCTCCGTTCTCCTCTGCCCACCTCTGGCTCCAACACACAGTCTGCTGCTCTAGCAACCCCCAGATGCAGGGGGCTGGACAGAGCTGCTGACCAGCTCTGACCAGGACGTGTGCTGCCACCAACATTAGAAACTAATTAGAAAAGCTTTCCTGTGTTTAGCGTGGGACAGTCGTGGTCTGCAGTGCTGCCCAGGAAGCTCTCTCTTTACAACTGGAACGGAGTTCAAGTTTCCTTCAGTTAAGAGGCAATAAGCTCCTGATCACGTGGCACAGGCAGACAAAGGAGCAACCCATTCTGTAGCACAGCTTGTGTGAGCTCAGTGATGGAGCTGAGGCACCCAGAGAAGCTGCAAAAGCAGTCCTGAAGGGCTGTGAGGTATCAGAAGAACCCTGAACACCAGGAGACAAAATGCATGGACATTAAAGTGAACCACACTGCAAAAGTAAGGGCTATGGAAAAGAGAGTTCTGCCAGAGAGCATGGCAGCAAGATGCACAAGTGAAGCAGTAACAAGAGCTCTTTGACTAATCAAAGCCCAAAAGTTTCAAACTAGAAGCCTTGCAGGACCACCATCCACAGCTTACAACATCTCTGTGACTCAGTGGTACTGCAGCTCCAGTGACTCATCAGGAAGCTGTGTTACCAGCTCCATCCAAACCCCACTAGCCCTCAGGTTCCCATCCAGCAAACCAGGCCTCACTGGTGAGACAGGTCTCAGCGGTGAGACAGAAACACTACAGCCGAGCATGGCAAGGAGCCCAAGCTAACAGACTCTGTTGGACCCACGCCGGTTCCACAAGACCTAGAACGTCAACGGCAGCCAAGCGCTGCTTGAGAAATGGAGGGGTTGGGAAACCACCACATTAGCAGATGTTGCCCCACAAGAGTTGCTGGTAGGAGGTCCAAATGTTATCCCACCTTGAGGTGAGGCATCACAGTACAGTAACATTTCCACCAGCATCTCCATCGCAGAAAGGGCACTGCCACAGGTTTCCAGCCAGGCCTGGCCGAGCTCATCTCTGCAGTGCACCAGCAGCTGAGCAGCAGCTCAAACAGAGCGTGCTAGCTGGCTCTAATGTAGAGAGCTGTGCGAACACTGACACTCAGCACTCCAAAGGGGACACCACGTCACCTTGGCGTTTCAGAGTATCTTCTCAGCTCAGAGAAATGAATCTGTAAGAAACAGCAGAAGTCCTTGCACCGCCAATCAAAACAATTTGCAGCTTCACTGCCTGAGCCTAAGGGGGTAAAAAAGGTGTCTCACTTTTAATCCACAAATAAATAGCATCTCTGAATACTAAGATACCCTAACGCTCCTCAACAGCTCACAGTTCCCTCCCCCTGTACAAAGACACATGAGCATCAGCACATATTTCTCAACTTGGAACACAGATGCAGGACCCACTGCACTCCCTAACCCCAGCCTTCAGCAGAGCAAGGCCTGGCCTATTGCTTGAGGACACTGATCCAGTTCCTCTACAACAGGAGCGAGCCGCTGTTCAGGCTGAGAGCTGGTGTTTCCCACTGCTTTGCTGGTTCTCCTGGCACCGCAGCAGCTGTCTAGCCTGTTTGTTTATGAAAAGGGTTAGCAGGGAAGTTTCACAGATAGGAGCAGACTTTCAGCTGTATCACTCTTAGATTAAGACACTAAAGTGTCCGTGAGTCAAAGCGAGATCTGGTCAACAGAGCCCAGACAAAGCCACTCATCCTGAAGCAGACATGCAGGGCCAGGTCCAAAAACCACTCTTCGGCTCAACGATTGCTCTGCTGCTCTACTACCGGCCTCACCTCCTCAGGAAAGCGGTTGTGTCTTCTCTTTCCCAAGAAGCCATCTCCTCCATCCACCCCTACAGCCAGGGCAGCTACAAACCCAGCTCCCCAGCTGCAAGATGACACAGTCATGGAACGTCCCTCTCAGAGGCATTACTACGGTCCTCAGACCCAAAAGCCACATGAGACAAGGTTAGGACAAGGTGCTGCTATACAGGCCACCTGGAGATATCCACACACTAGCAATGCAAAGCACATACTTAAAACGGACCAATTTTGCTGCTAAAACAGCAGCCTACACTTCAGGTTAGTGCACTTGCTTAATTTTAGAAGGCTTACAGGTTTCTTGCACTTGCTGTAACATGTCTCAGGTTGTTAGAGAGGATTGTTTGGTTTCCAGAAGTTTCAGAGTGCTGCCATTAAAAATGTTAGCTCTTCCAGCCACTTAAAGCTGAGAGAAGCCTGGAACAAAGGCTACAAACTTGCATCGGGGCCCCCCATCCCACACAGCCCATAGCTTACTGCTCTCAGCTTTATCAGAGCTGAATCACTGCTTTCTGGGAGGGAGCTACGCCTGGGGAAGCACTGTTTACAGTACTGGATGAACTATGTGACACTGCTCTGTATGTATTTCTGCAGAAGAAAGCCTTTCCTTCTTACACGCTACCTACAAGTTCAATGGGCGAGCTGGGCTACCTAATTTCTTCTAATGAGCTTACGTTCAGATAGGAGTGACATCACCCATGGAAAAAGGTTCTGCCTGCCCTGCTAAGCTTGTGTTAGCCACCAGCAGGGACCAGCACCAGCTGGAACCATCCACACCCTGCTCTCCTCAAGACACAGCCTGGGCTGGGCACTGTCCTGCAGCACGCCGTGCATCTGGGCTTCATGCCTCAGTTGTTTCCTGCAGGAGCTTCCATCTGAGAGAATAACCAGATGACCCAGTAGGATGCATAAGCCTTCTTATTTCAAGAAAATCAACATCCCTGTCATTCCAAAGAGGGCATTTATCTCACATGGGATGTCTGAGCAAGGAACTGTCACCTTGAGGGCGAGTGGGAACCCCCCAACTATTCCTGCACATAAGAAAGAGAACTGCTGTCGTTCGGCTCCTTTCTTGTTCCTGCTGCTTAGTCAACTAACAGCCAAGGGTCAAGCAACGTGCCAGAGGCAGCAGCATCTCTTCCCAGAGGCAGAGCACCAGGAGCCCATCGCACCGATAACGCTGTGCCCTGGCACACGCAGAGCACTGCATCACATCCCTCTGCTCCCCATGCCCACCACCGAGTCCTTCTGCCACTTGATGCAGAAGCATAATTACTCCAGAGGGGTGGGAAAGGCGGCTTCACTCATGTCACAGGCATTTCGACGTGGGAAAACAGCCACGTGATGCCCAGGAGGGAAGCAGCCGCGGCGCTGAGTCACTGCCGGGCGCCCAAGGGCTGCTGCCCCATGTGCTCACCCAGGACACCTCCAGCCCAACGGGTCACCCAGCACCTCCCACCCATAGGAGAACTCCATGTGAGCGCTCACTCAGTGCCTTGATCATCTCCCATACCAAACATTTACCGTTGGGCGATTTTATCCAAATCCACCCCAGAGGCTGCAAGTCGATGGCAGCTTTCACATTTTGTTCGAGACTCACTCAGAATCAGAAGTGACGAGAGGAGCTCTCTCCCCATGACATGGGGCTGCCTACGCTCACACACATGCCTCATTTTCAGCCACTGCCCAGATAACCGCTCGCTGCCATGCGGGCTCCGTGTCCCGACGCACCGGTGGGTTCCGGAGGGCACAGCAGAGCTGTGGCATTTGGAGCAGCTCAGCTCCCGCTGCCCAGTGCTCTGCCACTCCTTGCCCAGCTACAGCTGGGAATCATCTCTAGGGCACTTTCAGACCACAGAATTACAGAACAGCGTCAGACAGAGGGGATCTTAAAGCCCTCCCAGCCCCAACCCCAGTGTGGGCAGGGTCACCCCCCTCCAGCTCAGGCTGCCCAGAGCCCTCCCAGCCTGGCCCTGAGCAGGGATGGGGCACCCCCAGCTCTCCGGGCAGCTGTGCCAGGGCCTCACCGCCCTCTGAGCAAAGAATTTTCTCCTGACACCTAACCTAGTCTCCCCTCTTGCAGTCTGTAGTCATTCCCCCTTGTCCTACCACTATCAGACCCTGCAAAGAGTCGCTCTCCTGCTTATGAGCCCTCTCTAAGTACTCGAAGGAAATCAATTATCCCTTTCAGAAAGGGGAAAAGTGAAGCCTGCTCTGCCTCTGCCTCCCCCTCGTGCCCCCTCTCCCACCCGAGGGCAGAGGACCCCGCACGCGCCCTCCGCCCCGCGAAGAAGGGCCGAGGCCCCTCGGGAGGGGCCCTCCCGCCCACACGCGGCTCCCGGGACCGCGCACAACGGGGCGAGAACTTTCCGGAGGCCGCTGTGCCGGCGGTGGGGAAAGGCCCTTCGCAGGCACAGCCATCCCCAGGTCGCGGATGACATCTGGCGGCCGCCGCGGGCCGGGCCGGACGGGTCGACACGCTGCCCGCACCCCGCGGAGGCTCCGGCCGCCCCCGGCCACAAAGGGCCGCACGCGCGCTGCCCGCGCTCCGCACGGAGGCTCCGGGCGGGCGGGAGCACAAAGGGCCACGGCGCCGCC